>RSEF01000033.1:387262-400880 GCA_003993805.1 Himantopus leucocephalus
AAAAAAAAAAAAAAGAAAAAAAATAACCCCCCAAAAACAGCCTTCTAGCTAAAACTGAAAATCCACAATACAGTTCGCCCTACGGAATGGCACTGTCGTGTCTAAGTAATGGAGTGACTTCAGGCTGGGATGGGAAGCACACGGCGTCCTACGTACCGCTACACAGCTCAGGCTGGCTACTGATCTTCCTGCAGTGGCAACTACTGGCCGTTAGCCTCTCTCGTTTGCGTTCAGAACCCAAAAGGCATCTTCAAGTTTTTAAGAGTCAAAGCAATGGCAGGAGGGGAGAGAGCTCCCGGTGCCACCGCGTGACGGGACAGAGGGACGATCCTCGCCGAGACAGCTGCGTTAAGGGAAGCTACGGACGGAGACGGAGGGATGGGTGCCCCATGCTAAGCTGGCTCATCGTTTGATATCTCACCGTCAATTTACGAATGGCTTTAGTAAATCGGCTCTACAAACCAACCGACCGGGCTGCCGGAGCGAATACCCTTCGTTCGGGTTAAAAATGCGTTTAAACGGGTCATGCAGAGGGTTGGGGAGTTCATTCCGTCATAGCACCAGAGTTCACGCGTCAGCTTCGCCACCGTCAGCGCTGCGCTGCAATAAATACTCTGCGTCTAGAGACAGGGGGGGGATGTGGGAAGCGCTGAAGTGTGACCTTTAGCATTGACAATTCCTCGGCCTAGGAGACATGTCAATATAACTCAAGCAGCCGTGGCATGCCAGAAATGTTGTTTTTACCATTCTCTCTGCTTACGAAAGATGCTACTGTCTTATTTCGATCGTGTTCTCACCCTTGGCTAACCATGCATCTCTGCAGGTGAAAAACATTGTGTCACGTGCCACAGAAGATACTGAGATATGAAATGAGCTTTTTTTTTTTTTTTTTTTTAAACTGGATATGAAGTTCGTTTGGGAGAGTGCAGGGTTGGAGTAGGTTTTGTTGTTTGTTTGTCTTTTCCTTTCTTCCCTTCGCCCTTTCCTTTCTACGTGTCACCAAGGCACTTCACTCCGTGCGTAGGATGATGTGGATCCCTGATTCTGTGAAAACTGGTCCGCTCATCTCGCCAGCCCTCAGCGCAAATGAGGCATCTTCAAAAGGTTTCTGCATCTGACCTGCGGAGAGCAGACACCAGAAAGTTCAATTAAGCTCGGCAACGAACGGCAGATCTTTCTGAGCAAGCGAGCCTCAAATGAAGACAGCTTCCAGGCAAACAACAAAGTCGCCAATTAATAACTTGCAGGGGGTGTTTGTTTTCATCTTACTCCCCGAAGATGATTCAAAACAACTCATTCACACATGCATGTACACAGACTTTTTCCTTTTTTTTTTTTAAAGAATGGGGTTTGTTCAGATCCTACAGACAGCACTGCAGCAAGGAAAGACGCTCGGAGAGCTGCAGACCCGAAAGGCAGAGGAAATCTGTTCTGCAGACTCACTGGCACAAGTGGATGTTCGTCTTCCAGTCTCGCGTGCCCTCCAGGTACACAGGGGGAATGGATGCGGTGTGCATTACAAGCTGCGCTAAATAATTTACGAGGCACACGTGGATAATGTCATGACCTAGATAAGAATTGCTCTTAAGGCTCCGGTCTCCAAGCCACCGAGTTTCAGGAGGTTTAGTAATCCAGGCTCGGGAAAGCCATGGAAGGATTCACGAGCAGAACTACCGCAGCTCTGCAGGGGGGGGCAGAAGGAATAAGCTCAGCCAGAATAATTCAAGGCAAGAGGAGAGACCCCAGTCTGCTGCAGGGGGGTTCAAGGGGGATGGCATTTTCGCCCAGTTTCCCCGTGATAAAAGTTAGAGCAGAGAAACTGCCCACCCCTGCTGAAATAATGAGGTTTTACCATTACCAACAGGTCAAAGTCTCACCGGGGACTCTCAGCAAAAGCTTCAGCAGAAGGACAAGATGCCTGCGAGGGAAAGCCAGGAGGTGACAGTCCCCCAGGCACAGAGGGAACCCTTCCTCTCTGCTCTCAGCACTGACCGTGTCTGCAAAGCTTGCCTCGAGACGCCCGAGGTGATGTACAGCCCCGCGTCTTGCCAAAAACCCAACAGGAATTTATGAGGCTCGCCTCCAAGCTCCAAGGCGGTGCTGTGGCTTCGGACTCCGCAGCACGTCAGGAGGGGGCTGCGGAAAGCTCGTGGGCAGCCCGGCAGCGATATACTCACCTCTTTGCGAAAACTAAACCTTCCCAACCACTTCAAAGACACACACACGCCCTCCCCCCGCCCATGCATCCCATCTAGCCCGGCAGCATCTCCACAATTTACGTTTTACTTTAGGACCTCCGTTCATCCCTACCCCCTTTCTCCAGCCACGGCGGTTAGACGCCACGAAAGATGCTCGATTTCTCCCTTTCAGGATCAGTAAAACCTTCAGTTTGCTATTTTCCCCTTCCCAAAAAAGTGTTTTATTACCGAAGTGACCTGATGCACGCGACTTTCCAGCGTTTCGCTCCTCTCGTTTCAGCATTTAGATTAATTGCGAGGGGAAGCAAGCAGCTTGCCTGGCTCGCAAGCTCCTGTTACAAAGCCCGTGTCGTTCACTGTCAGGCAGACCTGCCTCGTCACCTGAATTCTTCTGGTTATTTTCCACTAGGACCCGAAATCTTTATTTCAGATGAGGTAACAGCCTCGCCGCTACACCACAGTGCAGTCTTCCTCCAGCAGAAACATGACTTATTTGAAGGGTTTCAGGAAGACAAATTGAAATGTTTTAATAACTTCACCTCCGAAGTAACCACTGCTCCAAGTTCTAACAAATTACATTNAAAAAAAAAAAAAAAAAAAAAAAACCAGCAGCAGAGAGGGGGATGGGGTGACAGCACAGGGGTTCGGCCACCACACATGGTTCCAATGCCATCTAGTGGAAACTGGCTCTTGCGACAGTTCTTTACGTTTTGGTGCAGCCAGAAAAAAAACCCACCCAAATTAAAAATCAATCTCTTTCCGTACCAAAGAGCACAATGAGGCGAGTTTCCACAGAACCCAAAATAGCAGATGCAGCACCCCAGGATTAATGTTTCTTTATATACAATAAAATATCTGCCTGAAAGGATCTATTTGAGGAAGCAACTGTTGCTGAACGGTAGCAACACTGCAGCCTAAAAAAGGAGCAGTGATTAAAAACAGTATTTTTGGGGGGGGGGGCCAGCTTCAGTCCAGCAATACTGCGCGTGAGCTTAGGAAAAACACTTCCACTAAAACGACACGCCGGACTGCTGCTCACCGTTTCAGCCGCCGGCAGCTCTCGCTACAGATCTTCCTCTGGGATGGCTGCAAATCCCTATGACTTCGGGGCACAGATTATAACCATAAATACAGCATTCTCTCTCCCTAGCAAGGAGCTTTCCTGACCCTCTTCAAAAATATGTATGGACACCCTCGCTATAAAAAGGTTTTTGGTTTGTTCTTTGAATTTTGTAGCTGTACTCATGACATCATCGCTGCCTGTTTTCCTCCTAGTGGAAATCACTGCAAAAAGCATCGGTAAGATAAAGCAAAAGAGGTTTCAGCCTTACGCTTTCCCATCCCGAAGATTCTCCCTCCCACACCGCCCAATCTCATTAACGAGGAAGCATCCACGAGCTTTCTGTTGTCGCTCCCTCACTGCGCTCATCAATAATCCTGTAACAAAATCTCTCACCAGCAACGTTATTTGGGTGGGCTGTGAATTGTTCTTACCGCCACCGTTTGCTAATGGCTTTCTCATTGAAGATTAGAAGGCCAAATCATTTATCCGGCGTGCCGTTAGCAAGCCTTATCCGCTTCTTCCTTATTCACGGCTCATTACGCTGTGCAACTGGATTCCCATTCAGCGTAGCTGGAAAATCCTTTTCCAGAGGGAAAAGCCAATTTCATGAAGGGTGTTTGCACAACATCGCCTCTCTGCCCAGGATAATATTAGAGTCGCGTTCCTAATTGGTTTAACTCCCAGGCATCAAACTACATTTCCTGCACAGCAGGCTGCCTAGCATAGAAATCCATTTTCCCGTTCATTCCCCCAGCAGCGGGGTGCATTACTAAACCCCCCATCCTGCCAAGAAGATCAGCATCAGCCCTGGAATCTCGATCCGGCGTTCACACTGCCAGGCAGAGCTCAACTCACCTCTTCCGAATGCGCCCAGATCGCCTCCCGCTTTTGCCGAGCTGCAGTCGCTAAACTGGGAAGCCAGAGATTCAAAATCCTCTTCTCCCGATTTTATCTTCTGGATGTAGCCTGTAAATACAGGGAATAATTCAGTCAGGGGAGGGAAAAATGGGGAAAAAGACACCCCAACACCCACCTTATGCTTTACATCCTGCAGCAAGAAGAGCACAACTAAAAAAAAAAAAAGGGCTTTCAAACCTCCTGAATGAATTCAGGGCCAAACCTAAACTTTTGTAACACCCCAAAAGCACTTGTCTCAGTTTGTTGGGGTTTTTTTTCCAAGCACGTTTCCACCCTTGCACCGTGGCCCATTTCTATTTAAGCTTCTATTAAATAAAAAAGGTGATTCCGCCTACTGCTACCCCTGAAGCACGGGGATTTATTATTGGGCTTCAAAATAGATGAGCTTTTGATTTCAGAAGGGTTCACCTCAGTAGAAGACCAAGTAGGAAGAATCCCTGAGGAGTGAATTATTTGTCAAGACTGCTTTTTAAAAGGTCAGTTAAGAAATATTCGTAGTCTCAACCGAGAGCTCTGCCTCCCCCTTCTGAATCTTTCTGGACCAGTGGAAACCCCCCTCCGCCAGCTCGTAACAAGAAAACCCAGGAGATAGACCATATTTTCCAGTCAACAGCTTGATAACGTGATCGCGGAGACGCTAATTGCAGAGACCGACCGCTCTCGGAGCTGAGCAAAGCACAAGTGCCGCTGACACGGCCCTTAACACCGCACCGGGCAGATTTTTACGGATTCTTGAGACGGCGAGGAAAAAAAATCCCGCGCGGTTTCACACAACTCGACCAGCTTCAGCTCCTTCGTTAAGAGGAGCGTAACCACTAAGCCAAATCCCAAGCGGTCACTGCTCCGACTTGCAGCCACCCCCCCACCCAAACGCAATTTAGCATCAGTTGGGAAGAAACCTTTCCTGCGGGAGGAGGGCGGCGGACGCCGGACTCGAAGCCTGCGAACAGCCGAATATCTGCTGCAGGTCTGGCCGCCAGGTAACCCTCCACCTTCCCAGCGCAGCCTGCTCCTGCCAGAGGAGCTTGCCTTCTGCCCTTCGCACCGCCAAGGGATGAATTAAGATGAAATTAGATTGCAAAAAAAAAAAAAAAAAATCATTCATCCATGTATTTTAAGCAAGGGAGCATCTCCCAGAGGAATCCACCCGCACCGGCCCCGAAGAACAGCCCCAAACCGATGCTCCAGCTTCCAACCCAAAGCAACTCTCCGAACCAGGGGAACTTATTTCTCACTAGAGATTCACTTAATTTTTAAATCCCCTCTTTCCAGAAACCTCCCGTCAGCTCTTGAAAGAATCGGCAAGGCCTGACCGTCCTCCATTTTAGAGCGAAGCACTCTTCCACCTTCAAAAAGAAACACTGAGCAGCGGCTGATTTCCTTTAGCAGAGAAATCAAGAGAAAAGAAACGCTGCTATGAAGTCTCCTGGTTTTGATAACCAAAGTTCCTATTTCAGGTCACTCCCATGTAAGCCCTGTAGCTTGCACGTATAAAGAGGCTACACTTTGCTAGATAAATCTCTAAAATTAATATATAAAATCGGGCTGAGCATAGTTTATTCCCACCGCAAGCAGTGGAAGATCCGCACCCGAAAAAGGGCCAGGCAGGTAATTCAAGAGCTACGCTGTATTACTTGGAGGGATGCTCTCACAAAAGGAAGAGGGCGGTTTCTGATGCAAAAGGATGAGGAAATAAGTATTTTCCAGCTCATTTTAACGCTACATACTTGTATACACCTGAGGAAATACCTACGAGGACTGGGGGCAGGTAAGAAAATAATCCTTAATGACAGACTGGAGACTGCCTCTTCCGAGTTGACGTATCCCACAGCAACGGAAAAGCAGGATAGCAATTTTTGAGTGAACCCCTTTATGGCAGTTTAACGCTTTCAAAGACCAAAACGAAGGGATTTGAAGTCTTCAGCTTAGTCTTCTACCCTACAGCCTGTTTTTCCTCCCTGATTCAGTTGTCTCTTTAAATAAGCTGCCATTAGGCTAAATCCTTGGAATTCAGCAAGGTGTTCAGCTCAGCTCCGTTTGCTTTTCCAGCCGGACAGGCCAGGAGGGAAAGCTACCAAAAAAAATGGGAATAAGAGACTGATTACCTCTTGTTCTAGAATTTCTTTCTTTTTTTTTTCTTTAAACAGGTGTCCTGAATAGAATTCAAAAGCCACAGAAAGTTATCTTTATTCCTGACGTGCATAACCTGCGTTAACACAAAACGCCGGCACTTGTCACCTAAGTGAGATTACACCCATTTATCCTACCTGCTGCTTAGAGCGCCCGCGAACGGGTGGAGAAAGTCTACGGGGAAAGTCCGAAACTCTACAAAACTTAAGGCAACAGCTGTTTATCCTGCACCGAAAAGGGAAAAGGGATTATTTATCTGGGTGGAAGACAGTTCACGACATTCAGGTTTTCAGAAAGAGAGCGATACTGGTTCATCCTATTAAAGTAAGCTGCTTGAGCACAAACAGCCTGCTTGCGGACAAAACAGAGTTTATCCTGAAAATACATATCTGCACCACCATAAATACGTATCCAATTGTATATAGGTGAAACTCCCCAGCAAGTACTCATCACACATCACAGCCAGAAGCATCAGGAATTACAGCTTTGAGATATATACTGATGTTAAAGTAATAAAACACCCAAATTAAGGATCGGAGGGTTTATATTTATATCCTAAACCGCCTGCCTTGGTCACATCATCAGGTTCCGAGGGGTAAAGACTTCCATAAGCACGCAGAGAAAACAAGTCAACCACACACTGAATAGGATTTAGTGATTAAAACCTCCTGATTTTACACCAGTGATCAGCCTGAGAGCAAAATCTGCCTGTCAACTAGATGAGGGTTTTCCTGGATAAAGCCGAAGGCTTTTTGAAAGCTGAGGCGGTCGTTTCCAGCCACCTCCACCAGCACAAGACACCCGCACCTCGCGTCTGAACTTTGGCTCTGCAAAGTGGGATTAATGAGCCTTTTCCCCAGACGATCTCAGCCATTTAGAACAAATTATGCAGATTAGGTACTGTCCAGCTTTTAATAAACTACCCCTAAAAAGCTCCAGGCGTAAGCAAAATCGAATAATGGGAGAACAGTGCAAAAAGAGCAAGACGAAGAATCGCAATGCTGGAATGGGGAGTTTTGGGGAAGAGAAGCTTTCAGGGATGGAACTTTGGGATGAATCCTAGCTGATTCTGCAACAAGAAACAGGGGCACGCTAACGAAGCACGCAAATAACAAGCGGGAGGGTGGGGAAGCACTGTCAGCAGAGAGGAGGATCAGAATATTAAATGTGACCTGAATGACCAAGAAAGATCCAGCGACACCAAACGAACCTGCACATGGATTTACACATGCAACCAAAAAGAAATAATCTGCTGTATGCAGAGAGCTCGATCGGAAAGAGGAGGACATAAACGCGGAATTACAAATTAACTCCGAAACAGGCGGTCTGACTTTAAAAGCGAGAAACACAGCGCTGAAGTCGTGGTATCCTCAGCAGAGAGAAGGGCAGCAGTAAACGCCACAGCAGAAGGCTAATCTGGAATATCGCATACCGTGATGAACCCACGCTCAAGAAAGATTAATCAAAACTGAAGTGCAAAGGAGGGCTAAGAGTAGAAACAGCAGAAGGGATGACCTACATTACCAGAAACTAAAAGCCTGGTTGGCTCAGCATCCAAAACCAGGCTGGTAAAGAGCAGGGCTCTCCAAATCCACTGAGAGGTCAACGTCAGTAAGAAATTAAATTTAATTAAGTAATTAAACAACACTAACGCAAGAAACAACGGGCAGAAACTGATCATAAGCGGCATTTAGCTGGAAACTGGGTTTCTACGCATCAGAGCAGAGACGGTGGGGAAAAAACCTTCGCAGCCAATTCAGGCAGAACCCTAAACTGCCTCTTCAAGGGCGCCTGAGAAAGCCTGCAGAGGGGACGACGAGGTTTTGCTACCTTTAATATCAGGGTCAGGCTCGACTCTGAAATTTCTTTCGAGTCCCACGTTCCCTGCGACGTTATCACCTATCAGAAAAGCACCCGGTGTGAGCAGAGTCCTCCAACTCCTGCTGTAACACAACGGGAGAGCTAACCTGCATTTAATCCTCCACTGCGACTTTCTTAATGGATTAAAAACCATTCACGGACGACACACCCCTGCGGCTCCCTTGACTCTCTGCCCTTATTACTGGAGAAAAACCATCAAACGGAATATTTGACATCAGTCAAGTTCACCTACGGAAAACATTTATCTTTAGTATCGTCCCCTCTCCTGTGGGAACAAAGAGCTCCCCAATCAAATTTCTTTCTCGGCTTTTTTATTGCATAAAGCATTAACGCCGGAGCGAGATGCGGAAGGAGATCTCTCAGCCATAACCGATCTCCAAACAAAACACGAGAATGTGTGGTACCGTGCCCGTCAAACAAATCCCTCCCCAGAGACCTACTTCGGCAATTCTACGCTATAATTACATTCAGCAGGTACAGTACATCTGTGCAGAGCAGCTCATCGATGCCTGACTGTCAGGAGCCGGAGCCCTCCCAAGAAGTTTCAGCTGTTCTAGAAACTTAACGTACAGTAATTTTCAAGAAGCCACCACAAAATAATCAAGCATAAGCTGATGTTCCCGATGACTTTCCCAGGAATAGCGTTTATTAGGGACAAATGGGGACAGAAAGGTGGTTGGTGGGGGTTTTTTTTGGACAACGGTATTCCCATCGCAGGAATTAATTCCCTATTGGCCTTTAACGAGAAGACAAGCAGGGTATTTACATGAAGTAAGTTTTAATCACGACGCTTTCCTCTTCAGACACCACAGAGAGATTATGAAACATAAAGAGATATTTGATAGCGAGAAGGCTCTGAAGCTGTCAAGGTTAATCTCATTCTTTCGAGCCAAGGAAAGTTTAAGCTGTTTCTTTCCCTCACCTTACCAGGTAGCAAAGAACTGCGGCATGGCAAAGAAAAGCACCCAAACAAAGTAAGAATGACAATAACTGTTGAGTCCAAATAACGTTATTTGGGCTTCTAAAGACAACCCGTTTACAGAACATCTACGTATCAAAAAGCCTACCTGGTCGCAAGCTCCTGAAATACCTCTTTAGGGATAATAAGACAACTTTCCCTTCTAAAAAATGTAAGTGATTCCCTCTCACAAAGATCCAAGATCGCCAACGCCTGCTTAAAACACGCCAGCATCGTGCATCATTTAACCTCTGATCTGCAGAAAGCTCTGCGCTGGCCTTCTGATGAACATCACTCCAAGAGATGGGTCTAAAACAGTTTTATTCTTAAAAAAAATAAAAAAGAAAGAAAGAGAAGAGAGAGAATTTGCAGCTCAGCTGAAATATTTCAGTCTATTTATCTTTACAGCAGTCTCAACTGCCTTGGCACAGATCTCCACACTAGGCACGCGTCCCGCTTTATCGCCCCTGGTCACGCTTTCGCAGCCACCCTAACCCGAAGGAGACAATTCCCTAAAAAAATTCCCATCTGTGCCAGTTAATTTAACCTCCCCTTCCAAAAGGCGGTGAGCAGATACCACCTGCTGGTCACTGCCTCGGTGCTTCAAGTCATTCAGCAAAGATATTTCCCCTCCCAGAGCTTTCAAATAAGAAAGTCCTTAAATTTATTGTTGGGTAGGATGGAGGCAGGAGCCAAAACACCCTCCCTATCTTCCCTCCCTCGTTGCTGAAGCCATAAAAGATAAGACAGGCCCAGAGCTGTGGTACATATCTGCGCTCGCAGCTTTGCGACCTCACTGCCAGAAATGACAAAGCTGCGCACTAAAGACTCTGGTCTCAGTCTCATCAATTAATCAGCGGGACTGATTTAAACCTCACCCCAACCCCCCCACATTCCTTCTCCTATGAGGTAAAAGCCAGCAGGAACAGCCGAACCTGCTCCGGTAAGATCAAAAAAACCTCGATGCTGAAGAAACGCGACATCAATTCGATTCTACCGCCAGAGCCGCAAGGAAAAATCTAGGCTGCAAAGACTACCACCACCTATTGCGGAAAGCATGCAGCGCCCTCGCTCCTAGACCAGATCACAAGCCAGAACACTTTGAGGAAAAACCCGAGCTGATCAGGTCATCTGTACAGCCTCGGGTGAGGTCGATTGCCTCCTACAAGCAACTTGATTTCAAGCAGAGGTTAATTAGAACTTACTCTAAGTTGCTATTAGGGTAAGGAGTCAAGTGACATTAAATAAAAAGAAATGTTTAAAGAACATTTGTTGTAGCTTCAAATAATTTTATTTTTAATATAAAAATACACGTTTACAAAGAAAATACAAACAAACCTCTGAAGTAACATTACAAAAAAAAAAAAACAAACACAAAGGGGAAGACATATGGGCTGGAACCTATCTTTACGTCATTTAATCGTACAGCAAAATTGTTTCTGCAAGTGGCTGGGCCACACAAAAGTCCACGTTAAAACCACTTGGCTTAAAAAAAACCCTTTGCTTGAGCAAGTTCACAACACACCGACCCACTCATCTCAGGGTCCAATTCTAGCCTTAAAATGACTTTTCCCCTTCCACAGTATCATATTCCCTCTCTCTCTCCTGCGTTTACTTGCCATTTATAAGCTCCAGTGCCTCATCTTTGGTCCGCGTGATCTTTTCCTGCCTCCACGACGAGGGTCTTCTGGACTGGTTGTGTTTCACCAAGAGATGCGAACATCGCACTTTGCTAGGCTCCCCCTGGCCGTTCTTCCCACTGCCGCTGGGCCGTTCCCACTGGCTGGCATTCGTGATGTGGTTGAAGTAATACACACGGCCTGCGGACAGAGAGAGGGGGCTGAGGTTAAAAGCAGCTCCCGGTAGACCCCAAGAATCAGTTTCTGACCCCAAGAATGAGCTTATTGACCCCACAAGCACAGAAGATTGTATTTCTGTGAGTGCTGGGCCACCTCCATGCGATCAGCTCAAACACACGAGGCAGGAAACAAGACTTTACAACTCCACATAATTTCCAACGAAGCGTTTCCGTCGGGAAGCGCCTTTCGCCAAAGCAACAGCCCCACGCAGAAGCGCGCTCCAGCTGCCTTTCCAACTCACCACGCTCGCACAGAGCAGCGACAAAACACTCACTGAGACTGTCAGAAACCACAAACACCCCCAGGCAACGCAAACACCCCCAGGCAACGCCCGGCAGCTGCCAAGGAGGCGGTCGGTGCTGGGTTTCTGGCCTGGAGATAAGATTGTGTTTCACTCTAGCCCTAGTTACAAGGATGAAACAGTGCAACGTCTCTCTGTCAAGCACATCCCGCAGCAAGTGCGGTGAGTTACTGTTAGCAAAGATCCCATCTTTGCATTGTACAGACGTTTTGTTCCAAAAAATCACCTTTCTTCTACCAGAAAATAAGATTTTCCTGGCACAGGATATCCACAGTTTCCCCAGGTAGCAGAAAACGAAGCTCCTGTGAAGTCACCGCTCAACACATTCAGCATTAAAANACACATTCAGCATTAAAGCCAGGTAATTCTGCTGCTCAAAGGCCTTCCAGTGCTCAGAGCCACATGTGCGATAACTCAGAGCATCAATCGAGACAATTTCTGCTTTCACCTAGCAAATCATTCACCTCAAAGCTCTCCACTCAAGCTGGCAGCAGGCTAGGCTCAAGAAAAAAGCCAAGCAAACCAAGGCAAAGGACTGCTACAGCAGAGCTGTACAGCTGGAGGCTACGACCTAGCAGAGTTCCAGGTTGCAATCCCAACCAACAGCCCGGAGCTGTGAACTCTTGACAGCCCTGGAGCTCCCTGCCTCCAGGATGCTTCACCTATGGTATTTCTTCCAAAGAAGGACTCACATAGGCCCCTCTTCTCTCTCGGCCTCATCATCCCCACCTCAAACAAACAAGCAGAGCAGCCAAGCTGATGAACACGACCTTCTTGGAACCACTTTCGAGCCACTAAACCTGGAAAGCTCTCACCACAAAGGACAAAATCCTGGTGAAAAAGGGTACCATCCTGACCCACAACTTCCCTCCTGGAGCCTCTGCAGCCCCACCGAGGGCAAAAAAATGGAATAACCTCCCCAGGGAAACGCCTATCTTGCCTAGAGCGCGCTTTCGCTGACAAAGGATGGACCAGATGATCCCTGAGATCCCTTCCAACCTGGGATTCTGGGATTCCAGGAGGATTCTATGAAAGCCTCCTGCCGCGCTCTGACCCAGCCTTTTAGAAAACAGCTTCTCTCGGCTCTGCCACCTTACCCTGCGTCCCCCCACCCGCTTGTAGCGGCACCCCCGGCCCCATACACAGCTCCCCTGGCAGACCACGGCCCAAGGAACCGCTTTGCTCCCTCCCCCGCCAGGCCACCCCCCCCTCTCCAGGCCATCCCGCCCTCCGGGGGCGCGACACCCCTCAGGCACGGCAGCCCCGGAGCCAGACACCCCACACACCGCCCCCTCCGCGGCTCTCAGGCCCGCCCCAAGCCTATTTCTCCACACACCACCGCCCCCAGGCCCCGGGCACCGCTCACGGCCTCTCACACCCCGCCGAGGCCCAGGCCGGGCCCGTCGGGCCGCACCCCCACCGGAGCCCAAGCCGGGTCCCCGGTGCCCCGAGAGGCCCAACCCGCCCGTCCCGGGAGCGGACAACCCCCCCAGCCCCTCCGCTGGACGTACCGGAACTGCGGCTCATGCGCTTCTCCCAGCCCGCGGGCAGCTTCTCCTCCTCCGCCATCTTCCCTCGGCTGCGCCTCCCGCACCGCCCGCGCCCGGCCCGGCCCCATTGGCGCGGGGAGGGGGGCGGGACGAACCCGCCCCTTCCCCGCCTCCTATTGGCCGGAGGGAAGACAGCGCCCACCCTCCCCGCGCTGCCATTGGTGAATTCGCCCGCCCTTCTGGCGCTCATTGGCTGCGGGCGGGAGGCCGCATTGAGGCCGGAAGCGGGCGTGGGCACGTGATCCAGGAAGAGACGGTGGCCGCCGGCGGACAAACGACATAAGCGAAAGAGCAGCGCATCGCTCCCCGCCCCCGCTCCCACACAGCAACCAGAGACTCGAGAGACACGTTTATTATAAACCACATAAACACTCCAGGGGCGGCTACAGCAGGTTTAGAGCCTCAACATGGCGCCAGCTGGGGGGAAAACCGGGAGGGGAACGGGGATTGAGATGGGGGAGGAGAGCATCGGAGGGGAAACCGGGGAGGGAACGGCAGCCGCTACTGGTAGTAGAGCTCCAGGTTCATCCCGTCGTGGATCTCATCTGGAGGACGGAGTTAAGGAGAAATGGCGGGGGGTAAGGGGGGAAACGGTTAAAGTAATAATAATAATTAAAAAAAAAAACCACCCGCCCGGAGAAGGATACAGTCGCCCAGCGTGACGTGATCCTTGAAGATGGTGTACCTGCGGGGACGGAAAACACAGTAATCAGGTGGCCGGTACCAGGGACGACCGGGGCCGTCGCGATCCCCCCCCCCC
>RSEF01000033.1:412888-425027 GCA_003993805.1 Himantopus leucocephalus
GCAACCATCGGCATCAAGCAACAAAAGAAGTTCAGGCTTAAACATCAGTTATCGCTAGACTGTGTTTTCCCGTACCTTGCATCAAGGAAGCGTGAGCGCAGGATCATTACTGCCTCGCACGTGCTCTGCTTCAGTTGCATCTGGATGGTGCTGAATTTGCCGTGGATGATGTTCACCATGCGCTCGATTTCTTTTGGCGAAATCGGCCTTGTTCTGCTCTGTTCCCTAAGCAGGTTCATCACGTGGGTGGTGAACTCACTGCAGGCCTGAAAATACACACAGTTGTATCGACAAACAATAAAATACCCCGGAATTCATTTCCCCCACAAGAATATATATCAAAAAAAAATTTTTACTTTAGAGTAAAAACTTTAGAGGCGTTTCCATGTTTCAGCTTTACTCTATTTACCCTTAAAAAACGGCAACAAAGATAAACAAGACATTTATTATCTTTAGCCTGATGTCCAGTCCCTCTATCTTCACCTTACTTCTGTAACACTGAGATAAGCTTTCAACTGAATTTTCTATCCTCGCGTTCACCTGAATTCAGTCTACGTCCTGTTCTGTTCTTAAAACCAACACCAAAGGAAAAAACGGTTATTTTTAATTGAGATGATAAAAACTCTTCCATGCAGAAAGATCACCTGTTCATATTTCTCTAGCTCAGAGTGGTATATCTGTCGGATCTGTGACAGCTTGGCCCTGTAGTCAGAGTGTTCAATGCTATTGTCATTTGGACAGCCACCTGATGTTGCTGCTACAGCCATCGGTCCTCCTCTTCCTCTTTTCTCGGGCCCGGAGACACCCTCCGCCAGCAACATGTTATCTAGTCTCATTAGTTGAGCATCTGGGGGATCTTCTTCCTGAATACCGCGAATACTTAACACTAGATAAATATAAAGAGGGAATCAAAAGATTATTTCCGAAACAGGAAAGCACAGCCACTTCAGTTCTGGCAAAGCATTTAAATGCTCTTGAGAGGTTTTAGCAGGTCTTGAGCTCAAGAAAAAGAGGAAAAAAAAAAAAAGGGATTATTCTGGCTCGCGCCGCTCCCTCCTCTCCCCTCCCCACCNCAACACATCAGAACAAGCAGGAGTGAGAAACACCAAAGGAAGTTTTCAAAGGCACGCAGATGGTTAGACCACTCGGGGTCCTACTGGTTTATACTACATTTAGGAAGTATTTTCGCAGTCTGTAAAAATTAGAACGAGGTTCTTGCAGAGCAGATGCCCCCGGATCAGCCTGCTGCCTGGCTCCTTGCACGGTCCTCAATGACGTTCAGCGCCAGCCCGTGCAGACAGACTATGGCGGACAGACAAACAGCCTGAGCCGCTGGGACAACTGTTACGTCTCCACGTCCAGGGACGGAAACCATCACCCCACTGGTGCAAGAACTGCTGAGATCGGTACCCGAGGTGTGAGTTTGACCTCGTCTGCTTCATACACCAAGGATACAGCAGCAGGCTACCAACTCAAGTCTTAACAGCACTGAATATTAAAATCTATTTTAAAATCAATCAGAATCTGAAACAACATGAAAAAAATGCTCCAGAAGCCAGTTTCCTTAAGCTTATATTCAGCAAACCCAGACTGCAGCCCTCCGTATGCTCAAATTATTCAAATTTGATTCCAAGCAAATTTGTTTTAAAAACTTAATGTCCCTTTTTTTTTTTTGACAATTTCTTATGAACTTCCTTTTTTAAATAGTTTAAGAACTCATGACGTATTGAGTCAATGCAAAAAACACCAACAGCTTTTTGGCTTTTAATTTGATTTTAATGGCTAGGACAATTTTTAGTAGAACGAACAGTTGGTCTTAACCTTGTGAAACTACCGAATTCTAATGACCTTTTCCAAATTGTAACTGGCAGGTTGATGGGACCAAAGATAAACACAAAAGACCTCGTTATGCAAAGATTCTAGTGCGAGGGCGGGAAAACAACATACAGACATGAAACATAAGCATTTATAATAATTTTCAGCATTTTGTAGGCAAAAGAATAGCTCATCTAAATAATAAAAAAAAAAAACAATAATTTTGAGCACACAAGCAGCCTGAACTTATAATCACATTGTTGAACTTCCTATTTTGCAGGCTACAAAGAAATTGCTACACAATTCTGAAGAAAAAAGCGCTTTGGAGTGGCTGCAGACCTTCGCTCTGCCGCAGCAATCCGGGGCGTCTCCAGAACATCCCCAGTCCTTTTGCAAGTAGAAAAAGGTAAGACAAAAATAGCTATAACTGAGTAACTGCTGAACTTGAGCTAAGACAGCAATGAGAGAGGAAACTGTTGACTATTTAAGAAGTTTGTGGCCTTCCTAACTCATTATGAAATTAAAATTAATAACAAAAAATGAGCAGACTATCTACTGCATACACCCATGACTGAGTGAACGTTACAAGAAATGAAACAAACACAGAAAAAAGGGGTTTTATTTATTTGTTGGTGGATTTTTGTTTTTAAAAATCGCCAGTTTTCCTTTCTTCCAGAAGCCCCAGCAGCGGGTTCACTGGTGGCCATTTGCTCCTCAGTCTTTTTAACAAAACTCAGACTCAACTCTTTGGGCTGACAAACGTAAATTCAGTGGAACAGAGGTTTTGGTGTCACCTTCTTATTTGAATGTGCTTCTGCCAAACATCTTTTTATGCATATTATGATGCATATCAGAGTACCTCATGTTGAAGTCAAGCTCCCAGCTGCAGCTTAATTTTATGTCACTTGTCTAATTATGGTAATTAGACATTAGTTATCATCAATTACACATAAGCCCGTCTGAAGTTGACTGCTGAAAAGCATGTATAAAGCACCTTCCCAGTCTCCAGGGAAGAAGCTGGTTGGCTGGCTCTGCTAAGTCACAAGAAACTAGAAAGGAGTTAACTGTTATCAACACATCATAAACTGCATTTCCAACCCAGTAGTTCAAACTTTGATTTAATAAACTCTCTCAAAGGTGAACAGACCTGAGAATCGATGAGTGCAAGAAGCTCAGTCTGTTCAACGCGCTCCATCAGGTTGATTTTAAGCTTTGGCATAACCGCATCTTAGTATGTCTGACAGTTAAAGCACAAGTTCTACAGAAATCGTCGCCACAGACATTACTTTTAAACTAAAACCATCATCTCCAGGAACGGAGAGCTTTTCCTTGAACTTTATGTTTACTCCTAGTACCTTCACCTAATGATAATATTTGTACTGATCGTAAGTTACATCAGATTCACTCAGAACTACCTTTTCAGTGAATTTGTAACTCTGTTTGCTGCAAGTAGCAGCCAGCTCCGATTTCCAAGTACAAGAGCTGCAGTTGTTGCTCTACCAACCTTCCAGAGCTGATAATCTCAACAGACGGCACAAGGGGAGAGCAAAACCATTGCAGCTGCAGGAACGCTGTGCTCACGCCAGCTTCTGCAAGTTTTTCTTGAAAGTCTGATAAAAACAACTCCGGAAGTATGTGCCGTACCACCGGGAGTTTGGTCAGGGCAGCTGCATCTACCCTGAGAGCTTTGGGCACTGCTTATTACCTACTGGCTCGCCACACTTCGAGGACAATGCTTCTCTGGAAAGCTTGCCCCTCTCAGCAGCCTTTTGGCCATCACATTTTTGAAGTTCTCACAACAGTTTAAGAACGTAACAACCCTCGTCATACTCAAGGCTTTGAGTCAAGATGCTAAGAGACCGGAGTTATGGCGCAGTCAGTGTTTTAAGCATGATTTAGAAGGTCCTTGTGTAACGGTAAAGACCTTCACACTTAAATCCTTCGCACTTAAATCTTTCATAATCCATCACTTTTATGGATGTTTAAGAAAAACCCTACACTGGCTCAAAAAGCCCCAAGAGTGGCTCCTGTCATCCGTACCAATAGAATATTGTGCATTCTCTGGCACATCAGCTACCAGATATTCATCAAATATGTAAAATAATTATACTAAGCAAAATGAAATTCCCATCATTTCTAATTAATCTTTAATTAAAATACATCACAACCTAAGGTGCTGAAGCCTCACTCAGTATGCAAATGCAATCATTACAATATATTTACATCTCATTAATTAAAGATTTGCAGTTCTGTAATGAACTGTACAAGATCACTGGTACCAAAATAAGTGATGCACACTTTGCTTAGACTCACTTTCCTTTCCAAATTTTCCTTCATCAAACAAGTAATGCAGAAGAGCACCATAAACGTGTCTATTGGTACAGAATACACAAAATTAGAACCAAAACCTGCCGTATTAGGCCCAGAACTGCCCAGCCCATACTGCGCAAAGTGTAAAATACCTCTGCAGAGTGCAAGGAAGCGGGCAGCCGGGTCCTGGACCTGCACCCCTCCTCGTCCAAGTCTCAGTTTTTCCCTGATGATCCCATCGTCCCTGTTACGCTTGCAAATATTTATCCTATAACTCACCCTAAATACTGACTCCTGATGCTGTATTCAGACAGAAGGGTTTCCTCGATTTGGCAGCCCACAAATCACTCTGTTAGGCGAGAAGGCAGGAGTGTATTTTTTTTACTAGCAGGTCACCTAAAGCAATCACGAACCCCTTCTAACCACTTCTTAGCCCTACCAAAATACCGCCCCCACGCCCCCCTCGTGTAGTACCAAGCAGATTTTTCAGCCCATTTTTCAGCCAGCCATCCTCCACGGGGATACCAGCCTCCCCAGCACCCCAGTAGAGAGAAGGACATCGCTGTGGGTTCGGCTGGTCTCAAAGCATTGCCGCAGGAGAGCGCTTTCTCCAAACCCCAGCCAGGCTCTCACATTCGGGGAGAGAGGAACGCGAATGGAAACAGAGGACAAAAGCCAGCGGGGCTCCGAGGAACAAGACTCGGCTACGTAAGGATGTCAACAAACTCAGCAACAAAGAGAAAGCGTGTTCTTCGGCCACGCCACTTGCCAAGTTTTATAACCGAATGAAAAAGGACCCGTTGAATTAACCCAGCCGAGTGCCAGCACATGAAAGGACGGACAGCAGGCTGCAGCTAGCAATGACAAGAAACAATAAAAAATGGGACTCCATGTTACCACGCTGCAACACACACGCTCCTCGCCACAGGCCAGAAATACAGAATCAGAGTCCCCCTGCGCGGCGCGGTCCACAAAAGTGGGTAGAAACACACTTTCCCTGCCCCAAGGGGCCTGAAGCCCATCACAGGCTGGTGTCCTCCCAGCAGGGTACCATCAGCCGGGGAGAAAAACTCTGAAATGTAATACTCAGCACCAAACGCAGGCATCGTTAGCGCTACGGATGTTTCATTCTGATTTTAACATAGACTTATGCCTCGTTTGATTTCCTATTGCTTGAATCGTATCTGAAGCATAACCCAACCAGCAAAAACCCCATTTGCTGCAGAGATTAAAAATGCTCCAAATGCTTCTGGGAGTTCCCAAAAAACTAAGTGGGCTTTATCGGATTAGATGCCTCTTCAAATAGCTACATACGCTCCAGGCATCTATTTAAGACTTGAAAATAAAATACCTGCTTCCCCCACACCTGGTTTAAAATAAAAAAAAAAAAAAAAAAATTGAAATCATTGGGTGGGGGGACCCAGGGCTTGAACACAACATTCAGTGCGGCCAAATGTATTTTAATTACAAAGAGCCATTCGTAATTTCTTTTTAATTAATAAACACTACCAGGGAGAATTTTTCGGCACCTTCCAGCTGGCTGCCCGCTGCAAAGGCGTAGGGCTTATCCCGAGCTATTGTGAATGACACCAGCGCTCCAACAAAGAGTGAAAGAAAGATGGGGGGGGGGAGGAACATGTTCGAAACTGATTTCCGAGCTAGAAAAGAAGCTTGTGTGCCTGGGTCACAAAGAGAGCCCAAAACCTCGCGCTACAGTATGGCCAGGCTTTTGTTCGCTTCAAGCCATAACATCTGCTCCCCATAATTTAAATAAGGAATAGACAGACCATCAGACATTCAAAAACCTACGAGACCAAAACAAATCCGGCATAACCGCCATACCGGAGTCTGTTCCTGCGAGTGTCCTGAGCTCAGAGAAGTCACAGTTTCAATCAATAAAACGCAGAAGGCAGCTTTCAGCGCAAAAAGGAAAAACACATGAAAGCCCCTCTTCACGGACAGCGATCCTCGAAGGACAGACAGCCATAAAAGCGCGCACACACACTTACTGCCACAATTCTTCCTCAGAAGCAAACCGCTGTCACGAGAACATAATATACGTGACCAAACTCCCCAGAAATGATCTCGCGTAATGTCCGCCTCAAAGCTGCCCTGGACGACAAGGGCACGGCGGAGGACGGAACCGTGGGGGCCCTCACTTGGCAAGACGTACGGAGCGCTGCCAGTTTGGGTATTGCAGAAAAAAACAATACACATGGAGGTTTAGGATGTTAAATGTTAATAGAACTTAAAAAAAAACCCCAAACCCCACAACAGAAAAACACCGCCATTTTAGTTACGTATAATGAAAGTAGTCATTCTCTAAAAAAACATTGAAATTCACTCTAGTTTATAGAAATTAGATATTCAAACAAGACTGCTGAAGTGTTCATGTACGAGCATCGACTGCGTAATTCAAAAATTGAAATCCATTGGCCCCCAGAGCCTCCGCTCCTCCAGGAGAGCTGTGTGACCACCAACTCCATTTCCTGCTGCTTCTGCGTTTTCCAATATCCCCGCGTGTTCCGCCTTACTCTCTCTTTTTCGCCGTAATACAGTTATTTGTCAACTTTGAACTCTTACTACCACCACAATTTTGGTACCAATTCGTTAAAGGGAAAAAAAATAAAAGAGCCTAAGAGCGTTCCTGAGAATTCTCTAGGTATCCAGGCCAGACATCAAAAAACCCCAACCTAGAGATTCTTCACCTGCACACAACCAACACTCAAACGAGCCGCATCGTTTCCTCCAAGCCTGTACACACACAGCATTATAAAAAGCACATCAGAACAATTTCCAGCTTACAGCGGACTATGAAGCCTCTTCCCCCCCAAAAAATAGCCTTAAATTGTAAAATCTACCAGGGAAAATCGAGGCCATGGGAAACGAGAGCAGAGCTGATGACTGAACGGGGGTGGGTTGGTTTTTTTTTTGGAAAGCTGAGGCCAGAAAAGACACCAACGCACCTGTTTTCTCCTTGATCTCGCACAGCACGCTGAAAAGAGCGGGCTTCATTCTGTGGCAGTTCAAGGCGTGTTTTCTGGAAGGGAAAAAGAAAGGAGGAATGAACGCCAACGGGAGAGGCAGCGCACGACGCCGGGGCTGACAGAGCACCGGCTCGCGCTTCACGAACAGCCGGTTAGCGCAGAAAATTCAGAAAGAAACGTGCAAGTTCTGGTGAGGTATTCCATTTCAGTGCCACGCTAGCAGCAAACCATCGTAAAAACAAGCAGGCCTTAAAATTCAAAATTCTGCGTCGCTTCTAGGAACTGCGAGCACCTGCAGCTCTACCAGAAGCGTATTTTCTACGTGGGGATAAAAAAGTTCCTTCTGGAGTTAGTACGCTGCTATAAAAGCTAATAATAATGGAATCCATCCAAACAGTAGGGAAAAAAAAAAAAATAGTGTTTTTAGAGCAGAGAAGACAACTGCCGCTCACTGACTCGCCCGGCTTACGCGAGCAGCCACCGGATCCAACGAAAAGCAGATGGGATTTAACAGCATTTCAGCCCCAGTTTTCCCACACCTCCAATTTGGCCTTTTTGAAGCTCTTCCGGCGTTTGCTGTTTTGCTCCCCCCCTTCTCGCCAGGAAGGGACAGTGTTAATTACACCGTTAACGCAGAATCCGCCCTCGTGTCTCATCCAAGCAGAGAATTACATCTTTTGCCCAGTTGAAAACACACGCGGCGTGTGGTGAGATGGGGATAAAAGCAGTTTCCCACAGCGTTTGGACCAAGTCGCTCGGATTTCCAGGGCCAGCTGCCCGTTCCGTGTGCATCTTCTGCTGGAATTCCGGGCAAAGAAGTATCTCCTCAAAGATACTCCTCAAAGAAAGTCTCTTTTGCTTCTTGTGACCCCTTTCCTAATTCAGAAATAATACTGAAATCACCTCTATAACGAGTTTTCCATATGTTTTTTTTATACAAATACAAACCGGCCTTCCTTCTTGCGCACCAGTCCCTTCTCCAGCTATTGGGAACGGCGCAAATCCAGGTGCTCAGCTTCCTCGCCGACCGCTGGACTGCCAGCCAGTACGGGAACGTGAGCTTTTAACCAAAATCGCCCAAGCTGAACTCGATTTGCTGCTGTCCTGCAGGACACGGCCCAAAGCAGCGTAAGACCCGGGCAGCTATGGAGCCGTGGGACGCGACGGAGCCCACGGCAAAGGGCCGGAGAACAAAGGCAGCGGAGAAGACGGCCCCGTGGAGTCTATTGTCCTCGGAACACGGCAGAGAGAGGGAGAACCAACTCCCGGCCTCCAGCCCGCGCTCCCCACCGGGTCTAAAACCCGGCGTTTAGGTGCAAAGCAGGAGAGACGCCGGCCCCGGAGATAATTGCGTAATTAATACGGCCGCTAACTCTGGTGAAGAACGCCAAGGTGGGAACGCGACGGGGTCAAGCGCAGCGTTAAACTCATCCCGGGCAGATTAATTTTCCTTTCAGTGAAACTTTCCCCCAAGTTTTGAACTTGGATGTTAAAAATTCTCCTGGCGTGCGCAAAAAAGACCCTCCGACATGCCCGGGGCGTTAAAATAATACATACAGACCCCATCGACGTACGTTTTTAATACAAAAAAAATTTATCCCCAAGAAATACCGCCATGGTACTGAGGCGGGAGAAGCCCCGGGTGCCCGGCCCTGTCCCGCTCCTGCGCCAGGCTTCGCTTTCGCAGCCCCGCGTCCTCCTCGGGAGGCCGAAACCCAACGAACTTCTTGTCCAGGAGGAAATAAAATTAAAAAAAGCGCTTCTTTTATGCACATATACGTGAAAACGCACCAAAGGTGCGTTAAAATGTGGGGCCTTCCACGGCGGCTGCGCTTCAGCTGGACTTCGACAGCGTTTCTATAAAGTTATTTCATTTAACCAACGCTCGGGCCGTTCCTCTTACCCCGTTCTTCAACTTTTCTTTGAAACTAAAGCTCCCGACAGATTTTTGCCGCTGAAAATTATCTGAAATCGGAGGTTGTGCGACAAAACCACAGCTCTTACGCAACACAGAAGGTGAATCCACACCTACGGAATCCGTACTGGAGCTGCGGGCGGTGATTTCTGAGACATAGCGCCAGGGAGAGAAGAAAAATGTAATTTTGGGGGAAAAACCAAGGCTCCCACGTGTGCGCCAGCGCCGGCACCGCTCACGGGTTCCACCGCCCTCCGCGCTGCGCTCCGGAGTTCCCTGAAAGAGCCCATTCTACACCCAAATTTCTGACATTTTTAGAATTTAGAGTTATATTCAGGGAATCCACTCGGCCGTCGGGAATCGGGTACGACGACAGCGACCGGCGTACCCAAAACCCGCGAAACTTTAGGCAGAAATTTATAAAAAACGATGAAAATTGGTATGGCGGCGAGGGGGAAACGGGGAGACGACACCGGATTAACGGGTGGGGGGAAAAGAAAAAGAGGCCCTAAACCCCATTTTGCTGATTTTGAGAAACGTTCTGCCGAGGCAGGGGGTGGCGCCCTCCCCCCCCCAGCTAATTACGGCTAATTACCCCGCCCCAATTAGGGCCGGGAGGGCGCCCCAGCGAACGCCGCATCCTGGGGATTTCCAGGCTGGCTTTGCCCTGGAATTACTGCCCTTATTTCCAAAGGATAAACTTCATTATTTCCCCGTTAAATATAATTAAAAAGAAACTTCTTGATGGGGGTGAGACCTCCCGCGACCCCCGGCTCCTCCCTCCCCCCCCCAACGGGTTTTCCCGGTTTGTTTTCCCGGTGTTTTTCCCCGGTTTTCCCGTTCCCGGCAGTGTGTCAGGCCGGACAATCCCCCTTCCAACCGGGATAACGGCTGCAATTAGATCACCGGGCTAATTAAGAATGGAAAATTAACAAGGAGGAGCCTGAGCATCCCCCCGGTACCGGAGGCCTCCGGAACACCGGGAACCGAAGGCGGAACTTTCCGCCCCCGGAGGGCCATTTCCCACCGACCCCCCTTCCCCCGCCGGACCGCTGCCCTCCGCCGCAGCCCCCGGTGAGGACCGGGGCAGAGCTGAGTCACGGGAAGGCGGTCGGTACCGGGCAGCTCCGCCGCACCCGAGCACCCCCCCGCGCCCACCTCCCCGCCCGGCGGCCGGGCCCGCCGGTACCTGGCCTGGGCCTCGTCCAGGCTCTGGTCGGTGATGGCCATGATCTGCTGCAGGACGTCGCCCGTGTCGTGGTGCGCGGCCGGCGGCGGCCCCGGTGGGGGGGCGGCGGCCGGATCCCCGGCGGCGGCCGGAGGGGGGGGCGGGATCCCACCGGGTAGGGTCACCCCGGCTCCGTGCGCCGCCGCCGCCGCCAGCAGCCGCGACGGGTCCTCCATGGCGGGGGGCGGCGGGGCCGGTCCGCCGCCGCGGCTCCCACACAACAGGGCCCAGCGCCCGCAGCCCCCCCCCTCCTCCGCCGCCGCCGCCGCCGCCACCGGGCCCGCCCCGCGCGCCGCGACGTGCCACGCCCCCCGCAGGCCACGCCCCTAGCGGGGGGGCGTGGCCGCCGAGCGCACCGCGCTGGGTCCTAGCGCCGCCCGCCGCCGCCGCCTCTTCCCGGTTCCCCGGCAGCTCCGTTCGCCGCCGGAGGGTCCCGAGGGGATCAAATCCACGCTGTAACGTCAGCGCGGCGATCGGCCATCTCATATGGCGATGATATTTGGGGGGTCCCCCCCTAATTGAGCTCTAATTTGTCTGGGCAGACAATAAACGACATGCAAAGCTGCATTTAAGTGCAACGCAAGGGTTCCATTTATTGCCATATTGCCATCGGTTTTGCATATATCTGATGTCAGGCCGAGCATGGAACAGACACGATACTTTGTCCTGATTCCCCACTTTTTGCACTCAGAGAGAGCAAAACTGTTCAGATGGATGTGAATGGGGTTTTACTAGTGAGAAGCACAGCTGAAGGAAGAATTAGACTACATACTTCTTTGTTACTAATGCTATTCACATTTTTGAGTATCCTGAGAAAACTCTCTCGCCTCAAATTGATTTATTCTTCCCACTCGCCGCTAAGCTACTGGCCTCCTGGACCACCACCACCACCACGAGCACCAACCGCACCATAATTGCCTTCTTCCATCAGCCCGGGCTCAGGTCGCATTCACTCATTGCTTTGCCACCTCGGAAAGACGCTTTAACGTGACCGCACATGGCTCTGAGCGTGCAGAGGCTCCAACAGCAAAGCTGCTGCACATCTCACGTATTTATGGCTCAATAAGGTTGGTGGGTACAAAGCAGTACAGAAAAAGTGACTTTTTAATAGAGGCTCGCCCAGACAGCTTTGTAAGAACTTTCGGTATCTTCCCAAGCCGCTTCTTTAAAGTTATAGTACTACAGCTAGACCTAGGGCTGCCTAAAAATAGAAGTTAAGAAAGGAGAAAAACTCAAATTAGATTCTGTATTTAAATGCTTCTTTGCAAGCACAGAACTGATTGCATCAGTCATCGTTCTTCGCCTCTTTCAGCATTTTACCTTCCAGTAGTATAACGCGCTTACAGGATTTACGTCCTCTTACAGCTGCATTTCAAGTAGAAGCATCTTCCACGCTCCTGGTTGCTACCAACCCAACGCTGGAATCTTCACCTCATGGGCAAGGCTAATTTAACGTTCAGAGTTGCAGTTTTAGTGCTGTTTAAAATAACAATATCAATTCTGCAAATATGAAGTGTTGCGTTCATCCTCCAGAGCAGGCGTGTGACGTACATCTTCTGCTTCAGAACACAAAAACGGGGTTCAATCCCTTTCTCGGACGGCTGGTGGCCAGGGCTCGGTGTCAGCCAGGCACGGCGGCTTCTCCGGCTCCTCAGCAAAAATCTTTGTAAAGACAATATTCCCTCCTAGACAACATGATGAATGATGAAAGTGCTGCAAACTGACCCGGAGTGTCCCCTCTGGGGATGTTCCCAACGCAGCGCGTGCAGCATATGGGCAATCGCTCCGCTGAAGTAGCTCTGCTCTGACAAAGTTAAAACATCTTTTCTGTTCCTCTGCAGCAAACACGTTGACTTTCCTGGGAAAAAAAAAAAAAAAAAAAAA
>RSEF01000331.1:0-11029 GCA_003993805.1 Himantopus leucocephalus
AAATAAATTGCCTATCTGATAATCCGGTCCACTGCTGGAGATAAGTGGAAGGGCGATGTGTTTGTAACAAGGAACATCCCATCAAAAGCAGCTAGATTTCTCACAAGCTGTGCCTGTCAATAAGTCACTTTTTCTACAGTTTTGAAAAATATCGGGCTGCAGTAAAGAAGATGGGAAAGGAGTGAATGTCATGGGAAACCTGCAGGGTGAGATTGCCGAGTGCTCCTAGTGAGCAATGTTTGTCAGGATGACTGAGAGCCTTCACAAATAACAAAGACTCCGAGGGGTGAAGTGGGCTTTTAGCAGCTTTGTAGGGAGGAAATCACTTTCAAAGAGAAGAAAAGAAGCTACTTCGGGCAGCAGCAGCAGATGATCACAGAATCATAGAAGCATCTGGTGCTTAAGGTTTCTATTCTGTACTGTAGAAGATTAGGAAGAAATTATTAAGATTTTTTTCACTGTTAGTTAGCAACAAAAAGATGAAAAGGAGAAATATGTTGATGGTTCCATTACTTTCTTTACAGACCTCATCAGGCCCAGGGCATTGGTCTTTTTTTTTGGACGGGCTCTAGGGAGCGTGATTTTCAGGGATTCAGATAGGAGGTTAGGAGATAAAGAGGTCATTCAGTGATAGGCTGCTGCCTTCATCTGGCTTCGGCAAGTCCCTTTGACCCAAGCCCATGATGCAGAATAGGTGGACTATTTACTCCCTGGACATCGGAGGTGTCAGGCTGGCATCCAAATTTCCTCCCCTCAGCTTTACGCTATGGGGATAAGACATCTTTGGACACCTGCAGAGGCATCTAACCTTCTCCACTGGTTTGAGGGGTAATTTAGGCACTTACGTTGGTACACCGTTTACACGAGGCATCGAAACTTCAGCCTTGTGAGCGACGAGTGATTAGGCAGGGAAAGGGTAGGCACTTCTCTTCAAAGGAAATCTTTCAGTTCTTCTGTACTTCCTCCCTTTGTTTTGCAGCAACCTATTTATAGAAGTGACATTAGCTCGAATTTAAGTACTCAGTTAATGACAAACGCTGTGCTTTGGCTGTCTTGCATCCCAGACACTGCTTTTCATCCTAATGTGCTTTCAATGACCTTTGACCAATGCAAACGGCCAAAGGATGGGTTCGTTGCTGAGAGTCACACTTCTGCAAGAGCAAATGAGCACCATTTACCTCTGTGGGAAAGCACGGGCGGCATAATACAGAGAGAAATTAAAGTGTTTATGATACTGGAGGAAGCGCGGGAATGTTATAAGAAAAAGGAGAGCTGCTCCTGAGAGTAAAAAGGTGGTAGGATTCAGAAATCACCATAATAGCCGTAAATTTTGACCCGCGTTAAGCAAAGCCTGATTTGCTTTTTGTGCATGAGCACTTGTCACCCAGCGGTTGATGTGCGTGATTTTACTGCTTTTGTGTGCTGAGTGTACTCTGAAAAAGCCATCAGCATCTTTCAAAATGGGGGCACGGCACAGGTGGTGATCCCCTTGAAAAAACATACAGCCCTGAGTGGCCGCATGTAGATTATCGCATGCTGTTCCCACCAGAGCTCTGGAGTTTACTGATTTCCTCTGAATAATTAGTTTCCCCAACGTATTCTGTCTGAATTCTTGCATATGAATGAATTTCCCACAGAGCGGTGTAAGTTGTGCTTTATTCAGGAATGGTCTAATCTTCCGCATCGTTGACTATTCTGTGCTTTGCCCGTCACCTTGATCTATTAATATTTCTAGTGCCTACCCAAAAGTGGCAAAACAGCAACATCATTACTTGGAAAATTAATTAACTGCTTATTGTTATTAATTATTTATGTGTTCATAGAGACTAGGAGCTTGGATGAATCATGGAATAATTCTCCGTCACGTTATATAAAGGCATAGGAAAAAGATGGTGCTGTCATGAAGAGTTTATAGTTTTGATAATCTAAGCATGCATTGTACCATAAACCAATTTTTCATTTGTATTTTCCATTACTGGTCAATAAGAGGCATTTAAGAGCCGTAACACTCCACAGCCAAGACTGAAGTTAATAGGAGCGATGAATGATCTTATAATTGCATCATCTGACTTCTGCATTTTCAATGTAGAAGAAAATGTCCAAAGAAGCATGTCAATAAAAATGACATGTTTTCCTTCCAAAATGTGAACTACGGTTGGTTATTCTTTACCTTTCAGAACTGTAGACATCTAAACATGCAGGTGAGTAAGACCACTTGGCTACTGTGTGCAACTGTGGAGCTGCCCTTCTTGGGGAAGTCCGTTACAGTAAATTCATAGGATAGCGACAAAAGTGATAAATGGATGAGATAGTTATTTATGATTCAAGTGTACAAGAAGATAAATATCTGTGTAGTACCTTGATTAAATGGTGTCTAAACGGTGTAGGTGCAGGATGATGTATTTCTAAAAGGAGGAGCTGCATGAAAATGAAGAGGTGATATTGCCTTCTGTGTAGCGTTTGTAAAGACAATAAATGGGTCCAGTTCTGGGCTCTGCATTATAAGGGAAATGATGAAGAAATGAAAGGAGTACAGAGACAAACCACTAAAGTGATCTGAGGCCAGAAATTGTGCCCTACGTGGAAAACTCTCCATTTTACCAAAAGTGATCATAGGGTATAAGAACTCCATTCAGCAAAAAAAGTGTGAGGTGACTAAAATGCACAGCTAGATGAATTCTAGTGAGAAATGAGGTGCCAGTTTTTAACTGTGAAATTGAGTAACCGTCGAACTTCCAGCGATTGCGACAGCATGATCATCTCTTCAGCTCAAGCCTAGGTGCTTGCGTGGCATTTTATCTTACTGGGGACTGGGTGAAGGATGAGCTAGATGAAATTACAGAGCCTGGGTGATTCAGAAAGTCCAGATGAACAGATCTGAGTTTCACCGTGAAGCAGCCGCTTTATGAACGGCACTATTTGTTATGGTCCAAGAGGTGTTGGAGTAGTAGGGTGAAATGTTAGCTTTCTGGCCTCATTGCGCACTCGGTGAGGACACAAGCTCTTCCAAAGAGTGGGTTATTCCTTCCCACGGTAGAAGAAGTGGGTGGCATTGTTGCCTGGGGGTCTGTCNATCCTATGGTAGAAGAAGTGGGTGGCATTGCTTCCTGGGGGTCTGTCAATCTACAGTGGTTACAGAAGAAGGCGTGAAGACAGTTAATTTTAAAAGGCTAAAGAATAAATNTTCCCACGGTAGAAGAAGTGGGTGGCATTGTTGCCTGGGGGTCTGTCAATCTACAGCGGTTACAGAAGGCGTGAAGACAGTTAATTTTAAAAGGCTAAAGAATAAATTAAGGCTTTGACTAAATAAAAAAGTATTTTGCAGCGTTATCTCTCCAGAATGAGTCACGCATAATTTGTCTTTCAAAATAGTGAAAAAAAAGGGTTAATCAAAGAACTGTGGTTTACACTGTATGAAATACATATATGGAATAGCGAGTCAGAGCATCATTCTTCTGGTATATAAGACCAGATATGGAGATAAAGAAATTAAAATGTGATTGGTATGAGAAGGATGAAGGACATGTCTTTGAGCGGAGGAGAAAGAAAATAAAAAATGAAGTCCTCAGTTTGGAGAGGAGTGAGCTTGGTGTATGAGCAGATGAAAAAAGTACTTTACACAGCGACCGGAACCTGTTGTGTCCCGAATACTCACATTAAGAGCAGCTATGATCAGTGTAGCAGCAACGAGGACATTATGCGTTAAAGCATCATTTCCTCTTGGGCTGCAATCTGAAAGGCCAGAAACCTCCAGCTTCTGTGTAGCTGTTTTCTTATTGAAAAGACGAGCTCTTTGGTCCATCCAGTGTCAGCCGTCACTGTGACCCCATCAAAACCCCAATATTATAATCTATTTCTTTTAAGATAATGAGTATAGAATAAGGAAATCATTTTCTGATATTTTTTTTATTACCTTGTATTCACACCTGTTGGGTTTGACTTAAGAACACTTTTCCCAAGCCTTCAGGTTTTCTGCAGGGCTGTAAGTATAATGTCCAAAATTTCACTTCCAATCACCCTACTGATAAACTTC
Source organism: Himantopus leucocephalus (assembly GCA_003993805.1). Lineage (NCBI taxonomy): Eukaryota > Metazoa > Chordata > Aves > Charadriiformes > Recurvirostridae > Himantopus > Himantopus leucocephalus. The sequence goes on from RSEF01000331.1 coordinate 4,034, forward strand.
CCCTTAGTCCCAGCTGAACTCAATACATTTAATAAATCAGTTCAGCTACCAGGACAGTCCCTGCCCCGCTCCTACACCTCTGTCGCTGCTGTGCACACCTTCACTCACACAAAGAAAGGTGGAGGTGATGTTTTTCCAGCCCAGTCTGGAAAAACAAGGAAGGAGGTATCAGAAACACTCCGTCAGCCTTCACTTTGTGCTTCCGTCAATGTTTCGGTGGCATTTTAAAAGAAAGAAAATGTCAGCTTGCTCTTCTTATCTCCCTGTCATATCTGTCACCGTCAGAGATGTTTAAGTCAGGTCCTGGTTGTTAGGACTCTGGGATTTTCTGCCCATCTCTCGTTCAAAATCGCCTGAAATTTATGACTTCTGGGCACTTGGCAGAAGACACTTTTTGATGGGTTTTTGCAGGTAAGTAGGAGGAATGGAAAAGATTTGAGTAGAAGGTTGTTTGGCAGCGTGCACTTGTGTTTCAGTGCTCCCCGGGATACGTTTGAAATTCTGGTCCCACTGAACATTATAGCAATTTTGTCAGTGAATTCTAAGGAGGATTGGTTTTAAATCAATTTTAAATCAAAATTTAAATAGCTACATTTATTTTTCTCAACACACTGTTCGAGTAATTCCACTTTATTCTCTTTTAGTTTAAGTTCAGCTACCCGAGTGGTGTGTTGATTACATATGGGAGTATTAACTTCATTGGGAGGAGGAATGATGAACAGCAAAAACTTGTTTAGCTGTGGAGCTTTTTAAGCTGGAGGGCAATTTAGAGAAACACACAGCGATAACATTAGCCGTGAGCAAACCTGGTGTGGAAATTAGGAGAAGGTTGCCAGCCGTTGATGGGGGAAGTTTCGGGAAGGGCTTTCTGGAAGCAGAACAAAGGCGTGAAACACAAGCTGGACTTCAATGTTTTATAAATGTTGTTATATGATGTGGATGCTCACGACAGTGAGGAGCTGGGCTCCGCTGCCTGGCAGTCCCTCGGAGCCAGGCAGCGGGACAGATACCCGCTCCGTTCAGGAACAGTTCAGCATTCGGCATGGAGCAGCGTGAACCTTTGCCTGAGAGGATGACACCTTCCGCCTGGTTTCTGCTCAATGACACAGTGAAAGTCTCCAAATGGTCTATTCAGCCTGGATGACGAGGACGGTTCGTTCTGATTTGTATCTTCTGACTGACCTTGTCTCCTAGGTAAACATTGATTTTTCTCCTTTCCCTAAGCCAGTATTTTCCCCTTCCCAAACTTCTGTTCTTGTCTCTAGAGATTTCCCTTCCTGCACAACGTTAGTGAGGGCGAAAGGATGTTGTTGGAGTATATCTCCGTATTTTGGAAGACAATTAACAAATTGTGGTTGCAAGTTAGCTGTAAATTGAGTTACAAAATACATGTCATTTCAGGTCTGTCTTTTGTTACACGCGCTGGACCATCCTCAGTTAAATGACTTCAAATCAGAGCTGGGTCCCTCTGAGTTTAAGTCGAGTTTTTAGAAGCCACTAGTCTCTGTTATGGCATAAGTTTTTAAAAAAGCATTTTTGTTGCAGGTTTTCCTCATCACTATCTACCACCAAAAAAAAAAAAGAAACCCAAGCAAACTTGGAACAAAATGACAGGAATGTGTTTATTGTCAGGAAGAACGTAATTCAACAGAGGCTTTTGAAAACGATGCTGGCACAAACTTTAGCGATGAATAGGATGGTCCTGATCATGAGATTGATAGTGAAAAAGCGGTGGCAGCTTGAAACCTCATTTAGTGAACAATGCGCTTTTAGATGGCAGCGAGCTAGCTCACAGGTCGGGGAATCTAAAATGAGTGTGAAAGCTTTGAAAGAAAACCTTCAATTCTTCTGACTTGGGTTTGTTAGAGTTGTTACAGCCTATTTCCTACACAATAACCAAACGCCCCAGTTACGCCGTCTGCCAAGGTGCTGGGAGGTGAAGTAGAAAACTGAAAATTTGGGTTCCTTTCTGTCTTCCTAAACAAAACTCACCCTTGTCAGACAACAGTTCTTGAACGAGGGCTTGACGGCCATGGGGGAAAGCAGATTGCTTCTCCATCCTCCTGCTTTACGCTGATTGCAGGCTGCTTTACACCACTCGTGGGGGAACTTAAAAGCATTGTCAGTCCAGGTCAAATTTTCTAATTCACCTTTTTCAGTGGGTAACTTTGACTAATATCTGTCTTTTATTAAATTGGGTAAGTCACACACTAGTTATTTAAAGGTGGTTTATGCAGCAGTATGACCTCCATAGCCATCTAAACCCATGGAAGGACATGTCTCCCTTGCCAGGAGAGCAGCTCTTGCAGCAGGGAATTGTCCTCTTAGAGGTGGGACACTGGAGTTTACACCTGAATTTGGCTGCACTGGGGTAAAGTAAGAAGAGGGCCGGGATATAATGGTGCTCCCTCCCAGAGGAATAAAAATATAGAATAAAAAAACTGCTAAAATATAGTGGCAGCCCATCCACTGATGAGAGTGTGCTGTGGTTTCGTAATAGCTCTTCTGCTGGCAGAGGAGGGAGAGATACTGCGCGGCAATATCCAACCTGTCAAAACCAATGAGGGATATCTTTGTCCCTTTTAATCAGAGATTCCAATACATTTTTCACTTAGGAAACTAATAGACAGATAACACATTTATATGGGCATATTTTACGGCCGGAGAGAAGCACACATTAATTTTTTTAAAAAGCAAAGTGGTTCTAAAGTCTCCCTAAAAAAGCACATGAAATTCTGCTGAAAACCTCCCCAATTCCGATCAGACGAATCTCGCGCAGCTGTTCGGCTGGGTGCTTGGGAATTAACTTTGTCTCTCTTCATTATGAATTATTCCATGCAGCTAGGATGTCTTGTAATTGATAGACTATGGAGGGGAGCGACTGGTTTTGGTAAGATTTTTTCCAAAAAAAAGTCTATGATTGAACAGCGTAGAGTGCTACCGCTTGGGTAGAGAGAGAAGTAGGGAGATCCATATGTAGATAGATGAAGGCAGTGATGCTGTGTGGTCCTGAGAGCTCTTCACTGAAGGACCTTGAAGCACTTTTACTTGTATGTTATGGAGTTATGTGTACCTTTATTTCCTCATCTTTTCTTTTTAGAGCTGGGAAGGGAGTCTTTATTCGCATTTACACAGAGATTTCTGGGTTTGTTTTTGTCTTTCTCCCTCCAGGCCCTCTTGCAGAAAGCACAATAAAGAGGATTGCAGCCGTGCCTTCTGTACGGCTCCGTGTACCCCTCACCGCGATGCTGCCACGTGTTCAACAGACTGCGGCGTCCGTTCGAGGTCCCGCTGTGCCGTTACACCGCCCGCGGCTTAGAGAAAAAGCATGTAAAATAGTGGACCCGATCGGGATTTTTGCCAGGGCTTCGCCAGCTTAATGACAAAACAGCACCGTGTAGATGCGGATGAGAATAAAATAGTTGGGACTGTTCTCCCGCTCAAGTATCCAAAAATATTGGATGCAGGTTTATAGACGCAAGGAATTGTGGCCTAAAGAATAATTTTCGGAGAGTTGTAACTGCCGGATGAGAGGTGCTTAGAAGGAAATTACTGTCTCAGCCTGTGCTTGATGGCAACAAGTTATTGACAGAGAAGGGATCTTACATAGAAGGCTGCTCCATAGGAGCAGCGTATTATTTGTGCAAGAGGAACAGCGGAATGCGTTATTTTGAAATCTTAGCTTGTTAGAATGGAGGTCTTTTTAGGCTTCAATTAGAGATGATTTAAAGGAAACAAAACCCACCCAATTTTATTGCAAGAGGTGAATGGGGAGAAAGTAATAAAATTTGTGTGGTAAATGTCACATTTCTTACAGCCAACACGAACTTTGAGCAAACAGACAGATTATTGACACAATATGGAGGTTTAGTGATTGATATTCTGTTTCCATCGCAGAAGAATTTTCTGTCTAAAATTAAGTTTTGATTCACTTGCAATTGATTTGATTTTTAAACGAGCTTAGGAAAAATAAAATTTGACTTTGCAAATAGAAGAAAAAAGAAAAAAATGGCAGTCCTCAGCCTCAGCAGCATTGCCCACCATAACGAGGGTAAAGTCTCCCACTGACTTCTGTGGGTCTCTGGAGGCCAGTGGGAGGTCCACGCTTTAGGATGGAGCCGGAGAGTGAAGGATGAAGCAACTGTGGGACCTTGCAGTAAGGAAGGACAACCTGGGCCATACTAGCCAGAGCGCAGCCAGCACGTCAAGGCGAGGAATGCTTCCTCTCTGGTGGATGCTTATGAAACTGCACCTGGAGTGATGTCTCCAATTTTGGGCTTCCCATCAAAAGAAAGGCATTGACATCCAGGAGTGAGCCCAGTGAAGGCCATCAAGATGGTTGGGGGGGGCTGGAGAGTATGACCTAAGAGAAAAGGCTGAGATGACTATGTTCACTCAGCTTGGAGGAGAGAAGTCTTGGGGAGATGTTATGGCTATCTACCTCAGTCTGATAGGAGGACACAGCAACGATGGAGCCAAACCCTTCTCAGAGGTGAGTGGCTATAGGGTGAGAGGCAATGGACACAAGGTGGCACACAGTGAATTCGGATTAGATGTTAGGAATAAATGTTTTACTCTGAGGGTGGTCAAACGCTGGAAGAGATTGCCCAAGGAGAGCCTGGAATCTGCATCTTTGGAGTTGCTTAAGACTGGATGGGAGGTGGCCCTGAGCACGACTGCATGACCTCCAGGGGCTCCTTCCAGCCCAAACTGCTCTATGATTCTGTTTTGGAAACCCTCACAGTGAAAGTCCTCCTCTGGTGCAAGCTGAAGCATAGAAAGCTGTTTGGAACATCCCTCAGAAGGAAGATGAGTTTTATTGACTTCAGGGCTGGAAACTATCCATGTTCTTGGATTTAAAAAGAAATAACATCAGCTGAAGAGTGAAGCTGACGTTCAGGTATTAAGCACAGCGGTGTATAGAAAGGATCTTTGGTTTTGGAAATAGTGTTGTTTTTTTAATTTCCCAACACTTTTTATCTTTAATTTCTTGTTTGGAAGGATTGTAGAAAAATTTTATTTGAGGGACATATTTGGACTTGGTCTGAAACCTGGACTGGAACCTTGCTGAAAAACAAAAAAGGTGTTTCTTGTGAACAGAAAATTTAGACGTTCAGTCAGTTAACCCAACATCTGACAACTGGTTCAGCGTCTTGAGTTATAGTGATGGGAGAAGACACAGCCTGTGACCCCAAACCATTGCACTCGCCGTGAACTGGGCTGCTTGCAGGCAGCGCGGCAGCGGTCCAAAAGTGAATCACGACACACAACACCTGTTCATGCCGCTGTTCTCTTTTTTAATTCCGAATCGGTGAACCAGTCCGCTGCCTTTTATACTCCGCCTAGTCTGATGCTGCAGAACACCGTCTGCGCCGCCCCTACATTCTACAACTGCTGACTTCATTGTCGTTAAATATAACAAAACAGGTCAGCATGTAGTTCATCACTGCCTTGGCCAGCGTACGCCTACCTGGATGCTGCTTTGACGGATGCTCGGGCTTCCCTCTGCAAGGAAGGCTGCTAGCAGTACATCCTTCATTACAGACAAGTTGCTGAGCAACAAAGAAAAAGGCTTTAAATACTAGTTGCTATATTTAAAAACAGTGTTTTGGAGCTCTGTGCAGAACAAAACTTGTGTGGTGTGGTGGGCGCTGGCAGCACCCTCACTGTCAAAGGCCCCGTCAGAGGCAAGAACGGCCTCGTGGCAAATCCCCATATGAAATGGGAGCCAGGATAAATCTGATAAAGGGCTCGGGCAGCGTTTTCGGCGTGCTGTATCCCAGACAGCGCTAGAGAAGTTGCTGCCACTCCCTGTAGGGGATCTAACACGGGTGCTGCTTTACCTTTTTCTCGTCTGAAGTTTCCTCCCTGTTTCTGTGCGTTCCCAAGGCTGTGAACACGTTCAGCCTGCACCTACATACTGGAGAATAAGGGCTTCATCCTAAATCCCCAAGGGGGTGCGGTATGTTAGGCTACTCAGATTCTGCATAGGAAGAGCCAAAAGGTTGTAACCCCCACATAAGAGGATGCAGACCCTCTTTTTGTGGAGACTGAGACTACCAGCACAGGGGTTGGGGGGGATGACAGATGTTCCAACCCCAATTTTTTACAGGTAGCTATAAGCTGTTTCTGGGAGGAATGCAGAACATCAGACAAAGGTATTGATGCAGGTCTGCGGTGGGTGGGACCGTGCCTTGAGCCATTCCTCTCATGCTGAAGCAAAGCATTGCGTCGCAGGAGGCCGCTCCAGCAAAGGGGTGATGGAGGAACTTGTTGCCTAAAAGCTAAAACACCTCAAAAAAGGATCCCTGGCATCTGGTCTCTTCCTTCAGGGCTATTTTTGCCGGGAGTCAATCCCTGGAGAAAGGTGGAGATGCACCTTAGCCAAACCAGAGCTGAAAACCAGGCGTGTTTTCCTTTGTGCTCAGGCTCAGGAGTCTTTCATTTTTTCCTGTAGGAGGGGATGGCTTTCCAGAGGAGATGAAGGTGATGCCCCCGACGGCGCAGCCTGGACCTGGTTTACATTTCTGTTCGGGGGCTCCCAGCTTCCCGTGCATGTTGTGCAGCAAGCTTAGCTGCCTGTCACAGCATTGGGTTTCTACTCAAAGGGCCAAGTGTTTCAAAGTTATTAAAAAGATCTTGTATTGTTTCTGGTTTTGCAGCTGAAGGTCCGCGGAGATACCAGGTGGAGGAGCGGTTCTCTGCAGTAAACCTCTCGCTTCCCTTCCTACCCCATCGCACACACGTAAACAACTATGACAGCAAGGACAGGTAACAGGGAGAACTATCCTTGCAGGACATTTAATATGGCATGAAAACTCTCACTTCACTGCATTTTGCAGTTAGGCGATATTATGGACCATTACGCATTCCCTTGTACTACTATGATTATTATTCTTGACTGTTATGCCAAGTTTAAGTTTAAGATTTAGCTGAGAAGCCTTAATATTATTTAGGCAGATTACTCAATTTCAACTTCTTTAAAAAAAAAAAAAA
>RSEF01000335.1:0-12657 GCA_003993805.1 Himantopus leucocephalus
GAGGGGCCCAAAACTGAACACAGTATTCGAGGTGGGGCCTTACTAGTGCCAAAATGGTGGCAGATGGCCCAAATGAAACTGAAGCTCAAGTGTTTGAGCAGCAACCGTTTTTGCATGGGGGAAAAAGTTGCGTGGCCTCCATGAGGGTTTTCTCCTGACTGAGGCGCCTGTGGCCCAGGTGTGAACAGGTTGTGCAGGCCGTGGGGTGCTGTGTGCTCTTGTGTTGTGGGGCCACGCTGGGGTTGGGTTGTGGCTCTGGAGCCCTGAGGAGTGCTGAGAAGAGGTGGTTTGCTGGCAGATGTCCACGTTTTGGCTGTTCCGCAGGGTCCAGCTGGGAGCAGCGGTGCTTAGGGGAGGTGTGGCTGGCAGGACCCTGCTAGGGGCTGGAGGCCACAGCGGGAGAGACACCAATGTCTTTCAAGTCATGTTGATGAACTTGGGCCATGGGGTGGTGGGTTTGACCCAAGGGTGGATGCCGGAGCAGGTTGTGGAGACATGGTTCATCAGGACAAGATCTCTGCCTTTCCCTAAGATCTGCCTCAAATACTGCTGTCCCCCATGACCCATCGTGTGCCACCTGCTCTCATCAGAAAGATGTTCCAAGACCTGTTGTTAAAACCTGTCCATAGAAATCCACATTGCATCTGCCATGAAGGTAAGCTATGCCAGGATGACAGGAGATATTTTTCACAATATAGCAAACAAGAAAAGGTAAGAGCCATTGAGTAGCACCAACAAGGAACATTGTGTGTAGCCATCTGCTTCCCCTGCTTTCTTGGGTCTGAAATCTTTTACATAGTTGGAATCAATTCAATGCCTTTGGTTTTGCTTCGTACTGATCGCATGGTGTCTGGACATCTTCTTGGCTCGTGGTAAGTCAACAACTGAAAGAAATCAGAAACACTGCTTTCCTTCAGCTTAGGGAACTGTAAGAATTTTTATAAACCCTGTATATTTCACCTCAGCAGCAGCAGTGTCCTTTGACAGGAACATACTTCATTTGAAGTACAATAGATCAATCATAGTGATTTGATGGAATGGGCAAACATTTTTTTTTCTTCCTCACTATTAATCATTTTTTGTGGAGGATTGTGTCATAAGTGTTTCTGACTTGGAAAGAACCCAGGATTCAAAATTAAATATTACCTTAAATCGTTACCACCAGACAAATTATTCTTCTGGGCATATCACAGTTCTTTTTAAACATCTACATATTAGTTGAACTTGAATAGCAAAGAGCAATATATGACTACTTTGCAGCTTCAGCATAATTTATATGAGCCAAGAAAATATACTGTCAAGGACCAGAAAGCAGTGTAGAAAACTGACTGCCTTCAGCATCTGAGAGAGAGAGAGGAAGAAATCCATCTGGAAAGGAAATCTTCAGGTAATTAATTTTCCACATGATCATTGTGTCTATGTTTTCTCCTGTGTTATCTAAAAGCTATTCAAAACAAAAGTAATTGTTGCTATTTAAAGAGACCTATAACAATTTAATTGCTAGTGTGCTTTCTACAACACCTTTGTGTAAGTACATCACTTCTCAGCCTGTAGACCTGAAAAGGAAAACTGAATACAACAGAATACTGAACTCAGCTTGAGGTTAGTTTCTCAGTTGGAGTAATTGCTTAAAATTGTAATAAATTTTATTTCCACATTGCCTTCTATTTGTATGTTCCAGGATATTTACAAGAAAAGAAAGAAATATAAAGGTTACTTTCTTGCATCTTTCTGACATAGACAAGTATCATTATCCACTTTAAAAGGTTAGGAAACAAAGGCTTGTAAGGGGGCCTCTGACAGCAGATGTTTCGACAGAAGCTAGTATGTTACACAGTGCTAGGTGTGTATTTAAGCAGAAACAAAAATTTAACACACATTTTTGTAATTCTGCTAGATGAGTACACACATGGGAACAATGTCTGTTCCTCACATGGCCCAGATTTGGACCTTGAACGTGCAGCGAGGGCTCTCAAACAGACTCAGCCCCTTACACAGCTTTACTTTGGCTGTAATCAGTCGGCTATGCATATAGATACCATAATGAAATTCTGCACAGCACATTCTATCTCTTTCTCAGGTCTCGCTGCTTACAGTTTTATCTGCTTGCATATCTGTTTGTCTGCATCATGTTAATTCTTCCAACCGTAAATCTGTCATGCTGCAAAATGCAGATTAATATATATAGTGTGCCCGGTGAATACAGACCTGCCTATGTGTGCCAGCACGTAGTTTAATGTAAATCTTCCCTCTGAATGCAACAGTGTTTCTCTGGTCTAGTTATGTTTATACTTAATTAAAATCATTACTTTTTGGTACTTTTTGTTCATTACCTTAAATATAATGATTCAGAGAAGGGAGGAAGAGCTGATAAGGAGAGGAACAAAAATAATATTTAAAACCTAGTCTGTATTTTTATATAAAAAAAAACTGACCAGAGCTAACAGAAAGAATCCCACACTGTCCCTACCTATTCTGAGGTCTGGCTTAAGGAAACAGTTTATAAAAGCATGAGGCAAGACTGCTTTACTATGTGTGAGATGCACTCTTGTACTAATTAATAGTGAATGTGAGTACAGACCATGGGACATTTATTGAAAGTGTGGTTTGCAAGCCAAATCTAGCAGCACCTGAAGTCTCTCTTCTTTCCATGTTTTCTTCCATTTCCTATTCAACCTCAAACCTCCAATCATAAGTGGTAAAAGGTAACTTTTTGTAAGTTACAGGCATACATCGGCTATCCTTGTGATGACTGAAAGCTATCTGAACAGCCCTTGAGAACAGTGGCCGTTTCCAGTTCAGCTGTGAGAAGGGGCAGGGGAGATCCCGTCTCTCTTCACACCGCCTTTGCTCCTCCTGGAGGGGTGTGAGGGGATGGTGAGTGCCAGCGCTTACTCTCCAAAATTCCGGTGGAGTATCAAGTCATTCTCTTTCCTTATCTTTTCAGTTTGCCTCAAGCCTAGTGCTTATTAGTGTTTAACGAAATCATTTGGACTGTGTCATCATCAACATGCAGATAATATTCTCTATCTATTAAATAATTGTTTTATATATTGCGTTAAATAATCTAGGACTCAGCTTCTGAAGGCTGTGGACAGGCAGTGTGGGAAGTGGTTATNACCTACTCCAAAATTCCGGTGGAGTATCAGGATGTTCTCTTTTCTTAACTTCTCAGTTTGCCTGAAGCGTAGTGCTTATTAGTGTTTAACGAAATCATTTGGTCTGTGTCATCATCAACATGCAGATAATATTCTCTATCTATTAAATAATTGTTTTATATATTGCATTAAATAATCTAGGACTCAGCTTCTGAAGGCTGTGGACAGGCAGTGTGGGAAGTGGTTATGGGAAGGCTGTTCTTTACTGGATGTAGCCTTCAGCCCCGTTCCCAACCAGCAGGTTAGTTAACCAGGATTTAGGTCCTCTTTACCAACAAACAGGAGAAAATCCCCAAATTCCCTGATAGCGTGAAGTAGGACATAGATGTGAGATTCCTATACAGGCACACAGAAACAAATAGAATTAAACATGGGTAAAAAGTTAGTTTGTGTAATTCATGAGCTAACAGAGGAAAGAGGGTAATTTAAACTAGAATTGGAATTGTAACGCTGCAGCATTAGCAGTGGCATTCCAATATATGGAATTACTGCACTGCTTTTCACCTGTTTTCAGAAAATGGGTTTCTGGGTGTACAGGGTGGAATACCTCTAAAAATATCCTAAATATTTAGAATACTGCTAGTCCTCTGCAAGCTCATAAAAAAAAGGTATTACTACCTAGTGTTTAGGATTATTTTCTTGTTTGTTAATGATCTCCACATGGAGGAGCTGTAGAGTTAGAAATGATCCAAGAAAAAACACTAAGTTTTGAAAGAACAATATAGTCAGAAACATCATATCTTCTCTTGGTTACCTGAGCAAACCCCAAACCTATCATAAACGCTGAGCGATGTGTGTCCTTTCAGCCTGTGCTAACCATAATAAGTTGCACTAGAACTTGGAAAGATGGGTCACGAAACCATTTTCTTTGTTAATGGCTTCTAATCACTGTATACCCAAACGTGCTGATCTCAGTAAGAAAATGGCAAATAAGATTTGTCCACTCCCTTTGCCCTTTCTCTGTGCCTTCAGAGACTTGTGTCAGATGTGAAAATGCTGAGAGCTACCAGCCCACACAGTAGCTGTGAATTGCAGACCTTTACAGTCATTCTTCTGACTTGCTGAGCTTTCAGCACAACTCCTCAGAGCCCCTTCTAGATGTGAGATTTTGAGCCTTACAGCCTAAGTGCATTCCACCTTCTAGTGGAAGATGTCCCTGCCCATGGCAGGGGGGTTGGAACTAGATGGTCTTTAAGGTCCCTTCCAACCTAAACCATTCTATGAGTCTGTGATTTTAAGGGTGCTTACACTGTATTTCAAGGATAACCCAAAGATTATGGAGGATAAACTTTATGGCTAATCCTGTCAGTGCATAGGTCAGGCTATGGTGGCTGACATAACTCGTGGAGGCATAGCTTGTGTTAGCCCAAGATCACTTTTTCCATATAGCTAAAATGGTTTCTTCAAATGTAGTAATCTAAATCAGCAAAGGAGTTGTCACAACTGTGACTGTACCTCCTTGTTGTCTTTGCTGTGATAACTGTCGTGGTTTAGAGTCATGGACTGAAGGAGGTATCAGTGTAGCTTGGCCATCAGTACTTTTAGCAAAGGGGAAGTTCTGCACATGGACTCTGTTGGTTTTTTTCCAGCTGGAAACCACTGAAATTAAAAAAATTCTTAGTTATTTGCAGCACTTAAGTCTCTGTGGTGGGTTGACCCCAGACAGCAGTGAAGCGCCCACCAGCCACTCACTCCCCCTCCCCAGTGGGAGGGAGGAGAGAATCCAAAGAGCAAAAGAGAGAAAAAAAATGTGGATTGGGATGAAGACAGCTTAATAATTGAAGGAAAGAGGGGCAAAAACCCACCAAGTGAAGTGAAGACATTCACTCTACAGCTCTCACAAGTAGACTAGCCAGTCTCCAAGCAACGGCTACTCTAGAAAGACTACATTGGTGCACACAACATCTTATGGTATGGAATATCCCATAGGTCCCTTTGGTGAGCTGGGGCCAGCTGGCCTGGCTGTGTCCCCTCCCAATCTCTCCCCAGCCCCAGCATACTCGCTGGAGAGGGGACAGAGTGAGAAACAGAGAGGGCCTTGATGCTGTTTAGTGATAGCCAAAATATCAGTGTGTTATGAGCACTGTTCTAGTCACAAATTTAAAACACACCACCATATGGGCTGCTATAAAAAATTAATTCCATCCCAGCCAGACCCAGCGCAGCCTCCTACACCATAAAGTCCCTGGTTTTCCATTCCTGGTTCCTGGTTTCCTATTCCTGGCACAATTTCTAGGTTCCTGTTTCCATTTTTCCACTATATTTAAAAAGTGTACTTGAAATGAATGTTTATTTCATAGCAAGTGCTAGAAACATCTTGCTGTGCTTGGAACCAGTGCTAAAAACCACAAAATTGCCAGGCACTGATAAACTCATAAGAGTTTAAGCAATGTGCTTTCTTAGTCAGGTTAGATTCGTCTATTCTTCTCTCTCCACACACATATATGCACCCCTTATTTCAACAAATATAAAAATAAATCCACTCATATTAATGAAATATAATGGAAGGGAGAAAGCTATTCAATGCTTATTATATATTATATTATATTATTTTATATTATATTATATTATTTTATATTATATTATATTTACATCTGTGTGTATATGCACATGTGTATTTATTGGTACAGCTTAATTTATTTACAGAACAGATCTTGAGAGCAGACAAAGACCAGAGCTACCGCTGATATAAAAAACAGACTTTTGAAAGTCCATCTATTCTGACCAGGACCGCATTAGAGAAAATCTAGAAAGGAAATCTAAGTTGCTTTGATTTCTTAAAGGAAAAGGTAGAAAGATAGTTGCTGCATCTTCCTTGAAAAAAATACTGTTGATTACATCAGTTCAGCTCAGATGTGGTTTACAGAAGCCCAGACGCAACCTCAAAAAATGTGGTCAGCAGCTAGGAAAGAATGTCTTTCTAACATACCACATCTTGGCCTGTACATACTCTGTCTTCAACTACATTCATGTTCATCCTGTATCATTCTGCAACCACACCAAGGCGTGGAAGAATTTCACCACTGATCTGGTCAATATATGAAGTGTTCCAAACCTCACCGTAACCCTCAGCTGACCTTGGTTCCCTTCACCTATGCAAGATCAATTAGTATTTTTGCTGCCTGCGAAGGAACCAATTCAGCGGAGACCGCTGTGTGTACATCAGAAAAAAACTGAAACAAGTGCCTAAGTCATTTCAAATTCTCACTAAGAAAAAAAATCTTATCTTTATGAGAAGGTGGAGTGGAACTAGAAGAGGGCTGAATCTCGTTTATTACCCTCATCTGCCTTTAGTAACTCCACCAGTATTGCCTTAATGCAAAAGATTTTTGCATCTGAATAAGCTTATGGGGAATTTTTTACTGCAATGCTTTAATGAGAGATAAGGCATTCATGACAGCTGAAAGAATCTTTTGGTTGGAGCGTTAAGCTCAGTGTTTATGGTAAACAGTGCTGCTCCCAAGACAGTCCCTTGTGTTCTAGCAATACGGGTCCCATGATTTCATGTAAGGTGTCAAACTCTTCCTTCCCATAGAAATGCATGACTTGCCATTACCGTGAGTAAACTCCAGTCTAATGGCAGGCAGTAATTTACAATGGCATCTTTTTATTATTTTACTCATTTTGTCTTTCTGTAAGAGAGCAATCCTTTGTCTGATTGTATTTCTGAAGCTGTTCTGGTCAGACAGACAGGCTCTTGCGTTGCTCCAAGCTATAAAGATCTTAGCAGGCTAAATAGTTCAGATGGCGATTAGTCAATAGTTGTTTCCCCTGGCTGCTGAAACAACTTGAGCATGCCCTGAATATAGTGAATCTATGCTAATAAATCAATGAATCTATGCTAATAAATCAAGCGGCCAGCCTGCTCAAATAAAATCACAGGACAATGAAATGATTGTGCTTGGAGAGCCTTTAGCTGTGATTTGAGACAGAGATGCGATAACTTCCATTAGAGCCAAAATTAAATGAAAATATGTAAAATTCAGATTTTTGAGGTTGAGTTCTTCCTGATATTGAAAAAATCAGTATGAAACACACATTTCAGTATAGCATCCCTCTGTTTTACATTATTTTTCTTCCAAGTTTTTTTTCTTCATAAATATAGCCTTTGTATTCTGTGAAAGCTGAATTCTAAAGAAGAGGAAAAAACAGATTTTTTTTGTATCTATCTAATCCCACCTCTTCTTTGGTGACCATGTAGCATTGTCAAATGTAAATATGCAGGGACAAAAATCTTAGAATCTGCTTAGATTCCAGTAACTCTTGTATAGTAGCAATCATCTTTATCGTGGTATTGGCATTTAACACCCTGCATAGAAAAGGTAATCATGTTTAGCTAGCAATGGCAATTCTTTATACTTTTTTGTCTTTAAATTGTTTCAAAATCAAGGCAAACTTTTTTTAAGGTTGGTTCAACATATTTTCACAATAAAATTAAGGGAGAAGAGGCATCTAAAACTTTCCTATCCTTTTTTGAATTTGGAAAGCCTCCTCCTGCCAAGGCAAAACACTCTGTCAACCCCATTTGGCATCAAAGTTTTCTGTCTCCTGTATATATTTGGTCCACAGAATTTTCCTCTGTATTATCTAATGAAACAAGAGGGATTTCCTCATCATTTCAGAAACATATTCCTAATAGTCATGCTCCATCACTGGCCTGGATCTCCTTGGGTTAATTAAAACCACTTATATCTTTCTGAAAACACCACTGTCCTTGCCTACCAAGATAAAGTAATACTCTGCAGGTCCGAAAACAGACTCTGCCTTTTCTGACTGCATGTGAGAGCGTGTTCAATAAGCAGCTAAGTCACAGATGAACAACTGCTGACTGCCAGGTATGGGCTGGGAGCCAAGAGGGTTAGAGCTCTGCAGAAGAGAAACTACACCTTGGCAGTAATGAATTTCAGGATATTTTAATCAAAATAGTGCCAACATAATGCGGCAAGTAAATGAAAAATAGCACTGCAAGTAAGAACTACTGAATTCATAGATGAGGAAGGTAATCAGTAATACCAGGGCTACAAATGACAGATAAAATGATTAAGCTGTTAGTTTCACTCACAGACAACCACTGTATGAAGGATCAGTGTTCACTTAATTTACTAGTACTTCAGGAATTTAGTTCTTAATGGAAATGCCTGAGCATCTGCAACTGGGAACCTCAGCCTGAACTGGAGTTTGCTATAAAATAACCTTACTGTTTAGTCTTGTAAAGTGCGCCTCTTTTTGTTAGCTTATAATTAATATACAGCAGTCATACAGTTTCTGTTGTTCTGTGATTAGTACTTGTTTGAATTAGATAGTTTTTATTTGTTTCTTATTTGGATTTCACGATATTGGTTTTCACGGGGGTGCTGTTGTGCCAAATTCACTTGTCAGTTTTGGCCAGTTTGTGAAATAATTGGTCACTGTCATAGACTCAATGAAGAGATAATCTGGTGCCTTTTTTTCATACTTATTTAACTAATAGGAATTTAACTCCAGGTCAGAAGTAACTGAAAATTATTGTTAACTGTTGAGTTTTCTTCTGCTTTCAAATAATTATGCCTCCATGTAAAATAGTGAGTAAACAGATGGCAGTAGGCTATGGGATATTCTTCTGAAGTGTTGGGCGCAGGCGGTGAGATGCAGAAAGGCTGGCATTGGTGCCACTACCCATGTGACAACTTTTTTGTTGCTATGTAAGAGGGCTTCAGTATTTAGGGCTGTTGGCTTACTATCATTTGTAGATACCAGATCCACAGAATTAAAAAGGAAATAAAGTTACAAGTTCCTTGCCCTGAAGCTTTTTTATCTGGGGATGGAAGTGAGGTGCCAGGGAGCAACCTACCACCACAGTAAAAAGCGTATTGCGCTTGGAGGTAGGGGTATGACTCCCACATTTGTTAACTTATTTAGCCTTTCAGCAGGTATTTTCAGCAAAATGGTGTGCACCTACAGCCTGTGTATGATTATATTTCGTTAGTAAATAGTACATGAACAGGCTAGTCCGTTTTAATTAATAACGTGTGTACCTATACTGTGAAAATGTCTGATTTACACACATTGATGGTATTCATTTACTTTCAGGGAACACCTGTAATGATAGTCACATTAAAAACAAACAAAAATAAAAAAAAACCCACACGCCCGCCTCTGAAAGTAACTGTGGCTTAACATCATCCATTTAGTCAGGCTGATAATTTTTAAAGGAACTCTAGCTGCAGAGTGCTTAATGTNGCACATTAAAAACAAACAAAAAACCCACACACACACGCCTGCCTCTGAAAGTAACTGCAGCTTAACATCATCCATTTAGTCAAGCTGATAATTTTTAAAGGAACTCTAGCTGCAGAGTGCTTAATGTCATTCGTTCTTCAGGTCTTGCAGCAAATATACATCCATTTCTAGTGTATATGTAGAAGCAGAGAGTGAGGTTTATAATACACATGCCTGACGCTGTTCTTTTAACAAAGTTTGCAGACTTTAGAGAATGGCTGTGAGGTACGTTGTGCCAGGTGACATGGTTTTCAAGTAAGCCTGTCTGCAAACTGTTTAAGCTAAAAGGAAAATCATGAGAGAGGGACTCGTTCTACACATGTCCCAGGAATCCCATTAAAATCAAGTCGTCCTTTTATATCCGTGGAACATTACCTGATGCAGTGAGTCACCCTCCATCATCAGGACGGCTTGAATGCTACAGAACTACGCGCGGACATTAATTGGAAATGTGAGCAGCTGTTCACTTCACTGATACTGGATTATTTTAATTCACTCTGCCTGAGCATTTGCACAGAGAACAACATCCCGATGTCTACACCTATAAGTGACCAATAGCTGATATTCTTATATGGAGCCATATTTGACTAACTTAGAAAATACTGCACTTCTATGTCAATGAATCATAGTTAGGAATAAGGATAAAACTGCGTCCTCTCTTTGCTTGAACAGCAGAAAAATACCAGTTAGATTCAGTTATAGCATTTGTAATGAAAACTTAAAAATGTTGATTAACTGTCCCAAGTTTTAATCAAAATGCAGCAGGAATACGTCTGGATTAAGATTTTCTATACAAAACTCATATTGGGATTTGAGCATCCATGTTTGTAAATCTTAATGATTACTTTTATTAGCTTGTGTTGCCAAATGTTTTCTGTGCCTTTCTATTTTAATAACTTAACAGCTCCCCATAAATCTGATCTTGCCAAATTAGCTGTTTAGGTTTGCCATATGTTGCATGGATCAAATTGTCTTTCAATTACGAGTCTGCAGTGTCTGTTCTGTGGCAAAACTGTGCCTGCAGTTTACAAGGAAACAGCCTTTCAGCTCAGCAAAGGGTAAGACTAAGGTATATTTTAAAATGTGTATGACAAAGAAAAATAAAGCTTTATTGGAAATCATATTATAAACAGGTTTTTACAGCAATTTTTTGTTGACAGGTGTTAATTAAGCACCTAAGAAATTGCAATCCTACTTTAATTTTGTGTACTTTCTTTTCAAGATGAAAGTTAAAGAAAACAAATGTTCTGATCACCTGGAGATAGTGATGAGGCAGCTCCCAGCAGGATTATTGGGGTACAGTATGAATATGCACTATATGCCCAGGTAGGTAAAAGGCATCCATAAAACATCAGTTCATGTCTAATTAAAACAAAACAAAACAAAAAGATATTCTGGAGATATAGCAATAAAACTGCAGGGTATCCAAGCCAGCCTCCATAGACTGAGACTGTATTTTATGCACCTAAATAAGTAAATCTTGGTTTACCGGGATTTCAAAACCATCTTAGCAGGTTAGGCAAGAGGTCCACATGGGTCAGGCTGGATCATCTCAAAGATGTAATAACCCATAGCAACTAGCACTCGACTGCAGAATTCCCTACAGAAGTTTCCACATGCTAAAGACAGGAAGAGCTAATGCGTGCCCAGTCTGCCACGACCTCAGGCAGGGAATACCAAAGCAGAGAAGGGCAAATCTTCTCTTGCGCAGCCTTTTCTCTCCCTATCTCGCCCATTATTTATCAAGTAGGAAGACTACCCTGATACGTCCCATTGACAATGGGGCAGCTGAACCGAGACTGACACTGAAACCTGATTCGCTAGGCGAAGCTGTCAAAATAGGCAATTTTGGAAGTGATGAATGGTGGAGGGCTTAAATATTATCAATACATTGTGATTAGTTTCACTAATAAAAGGTATTTTGTAAGAACCACCAAAAAAATCATTGCAACATCATCAACAAGAATATGTATTATACTCCCTTTCTAGGTGAAGAACATCTGGCACCTCCTAGTGAAAACCTCTGAGGAAATCTGTGGCAGAGCTGGGACAGAAATGTGTAGCTCATTACTGTAACCCTTGTGCTTGGTGCCGTTGCCCATGGTTCCTTACATATTTCTTTGTAACTGTCCTCTCTTCCCAATTTGTAAAAGCTGTTCAGCCACAGTAAGGGTATGTGTGTTGGTGGTTTGGTGGCAGGTTTTTTTGGTGATATGCCTGAACCAACCCCGTAATCAATCACAAAAATCAATTTATAGTATGCTTACACAGGGCAATGGGGCATGACAAAGACATGCCTGAATTAGTGCCAGAACCTGAGGTAGAGCAGCCACTTTGGCTTGATGCTGTCCCCAAAGTAATTAGCCCTGATGAGAGGCTCATTAGCTGGTGCACATAGCCACATTAATGCAGCGGCACAGTTTTGAGGATCCACACTAAATAGAATCATAGAGTCATAGAATCATTTAGGTTGGAAAAAACCTTTAAGATCATTGAGTCCAACTGTAAACCAGATACTAATACCTAATACCGTAAACCTAAATACTAATACTCCGGATGATACTGTGGATACTATGTGGTGTTTGTTTAGGATTTCTGAGCAAGATAGTCCCTCCCTTACTTATCTCTTACATTATCCTCGCTCTCTGATTCCCATCCAACCTGACAAAGTCAATCATTTTCTGATCCATGAGTTATCATTACCCCTAATTCATTAGCCCTCGCCAGTGCTCACCACAAACCTTTCACATTCAGTTAAATGTTGTGAATAGTTTCATACTAACTCATGCAAATCTAAGGTGCGCAAGGCAGATCTCATGGCTGAACTCAATCATGAAGCGTCAAAGCTAGCTGAACATACATAGATAAATTAGGAGATAGTCCTGGCACACAGGTCAGGCCCTTTGTATTCCAAGTAAATGAATCCCATTCCCCACTTTCTGTCCTGCACTCATTGCAGAATTGCACTTTTTCTTTCTTTTTTGGATTCTAATGTTTTTAAAGAAAGTTAACAGGCTCCTCATCACCAAACCAGTCCAGACAATGCCTTGCCTGTAGCTTTGTCTCTTGCCTCATTCCATTTATACCTAATGAGAAAGAGTCAAAGAGGAAGACCTACCTATACCTTACACCAATTTCTACTTTTATCTCTTCTTGCATCCCACGTTTCATCTTTGTATTTTCCAAGCACAAATTACAAACGTCCCACTAATTTTTCTCCAGTAAAACCACCTGAAGCAAC
>RSEF01000337.1:0-11164 GCA_003993805.1 Himantopus leucocephalus
TTTTGGGAAAAAGCAGGGACTAACTAATTCTTGGAGCTTTAAAGTGAACCTGGTTTGGTCTCATTTTGAAAGCTGTACGAGGAAAATAATTATTTGTCTTCAGGAAGGGCAGAGTTAGTACTCTTATGTGACTTTGGTAGTTGAATGTAGCTTTTCAGTTCCTTTAAGTAACATTAGTGGAAATGGCTCTTTTGGCAGCAGAGACTGCGAAGGTGTTGCCTGAGTGCACTCTGCCCGTCTGTGTCCAGGTTTCTCCTGTCCTTCAGAAGGGAAGAACATCTGAGAGCGTTTGGAGGGGCCATCTGTGCCGCAGAAGCCAGACCAGGCTTTCCTCGTAGCTGTCAGTTGCTGTGTCCTCACCTGATTTTGGACAAATACCATCTGGTTCCATTACTCTCTTTCCAGAATACTGCCGCAAAGGTCGTTTTCCTGGCGGCTTATGCAAGGGCTCCTTGTAATAATGCACGAGGCCTCTTCTCTCCACTCCACCAAGGACTTGCCTGTGTTCTCAGACCTTTTCGTAGTCCCCTGCTCTCTTCTCCTTGCGAAGTCACTGTCCCAATGCCATCCTTGATGCCGACCCCCCACCAGATGTTGATCGGTGCAGAAGCGGCTTCCTTGGAACCGCAGCTTCCGTATTGCCGTTGTGCTTTGAGGGAGGTTGGTGCGATCATCTGCAAAGCTGCCGTTCATCCTTCTTAAAGTTCTTCGGATGCCACCAGAAGCCTGACGACGACAGGGTGTCGATGTGCTAACGCCCCTTATCACAGACACGAGCGTGCAGCTCGCTCGCTGTTGCACTCAACTGACCCGTTTTCATCCTTTTCCTGATACAGGAGTACAAAATTGACGGAGGTGGAGCATGGAGACCGAAGGTCTTGGCTTGCAAAGGAGTGGGTACCCAATGCGGTTGACATCCTGGTCTGGAGAGAGCATTTGGTAGGAGGAGGACCCGCAGTGCTGAGGCGTTCGTGTCAGAACGCAGCTCCCAAGGACTGGAATATCAGCTAATCCTGTCTCTTTCCCTGTTTTCCTCTGTCAGCTTTTATCCAGCTGTTTTCCTTATGCAGAACCCATGGCCTTCTGGGCTCGGCGCTGCTGTGAAGGCCAAACAAGCAACGCTTTCTTCTCATAAAGCAGTGACTTTACTTCCGTATCCTCGAGCTTGCGTCCTGCCAAACAGGTTTCCTTTTTCTGTGTTTGGATCAAATATTAAAAGTCATCATAACTTACCTGTTAGAGCTCGAAACGATTTTTGTATACGGCCAGAAGTGAAAGATTCCTAGCTATCGAGTAACAAAGCACTAACCGCGTGCCAGAGCTCTGCACGAATATTAGCTGTTTGCTCTGCTTCTGCTTTATTAGTACCGCTGTGATCTATTTCTTGTGCTCTGATGGATGTTGAGATCTAACCTGCCGCCACCGAGACTGACGACAGGAGAGCTGCAGCGGGCAATGAAGGTATTTTAGACTGCAGCGTTTAAAACGCTGCTGTCAAGTATTGCTGAAATACCTACAGTCTGGCATGGAAAATCTTATTTCAAGCTTAAATAGGAGAGTCGGGGGGCGGTGGGTTTGTTACCACCTTAGCTTTCCTGCCATAATCATTATTTCCTAACATAAGCGTGAATTTTAGCTGGTGGGGGAAAAAAAAAAAAAGCCTCTGGAGAGGAGAATAACCAAGCAACAAAATAAACAGTGGAAGAAGCGCTGAATACCAGACTATCCCTGATTTTTTGTTGTTTGACTTTGTAATGGATTTAAATAATGCATAGATGAGTGCAATACAAGCAGAACAAATTAGGCTTCAATACAAGAATTGTGGAAGGGGAAATCTATTAAACTACTGTTGCATCTCCTTGCCAGAGCAGCGTCCTGCCGTACTGGGTACCCTCCCCAGTACTGCTGGTGTTGACAGCTCCCATCAAATTACTGGTATCTGCACATTCTAGAAATGGTACTTAATTGCTTCGTTGAGGTTTGCTAACTGAAGGCGTTACGTTGCAGACTCTGCCAGCCCTCACGGTTCTCGCCTCTGTGCTTCGTTTATCAAACAATAAGGTGTTTTGCTCAGTCGTTTCTGCAGGTTTTGATCCCCGCGGTTCATCCCTAGCCACGGGAGTTGGAAGATATTGTAGAAAACGGGATTTTGTGGGACACTGCGAAGCAGTTAATCTTTTTGAAAGCCTCCGTTGTTCGCTGTGCAGGAATTGAGTCAAAGGAGTGCCTTGAGAGCGCGGCACAAACTGGATCTCAGAGGGTTCCCAGTCAGTTAGGACTGCGCTGGTAGTTTTTCAGGAGCTGAGGACTGCGTGTGCGGCTTCTGCGTCTGCTTTATCTCGAATGGGATATCGCAAACTGTGGAAAAATTTCTCTTTCTGCCGCCCGTTTTAAAGCGAATGCAAGATCGTATGCGACTTCACAGGAAAGACACAGGTCTGCAGGGTAAATCACCAAAGCTGACGCCACTGAAAGTCAGATTTTGCTGCTCCTTGTTTTGCCTTTGGGGAAAAATGCTGGGTTTTGGACATTTAAGGTTGGGAAAGAGAAATGTGATGTCTTCTACACTTTCCCAGAGGAGGAAGCAGAGCTTCATCCTGTTGTACCTGGGATCCATACGGACATAAATGCTGTAGGTCCAGGGGAAATTCTGGTGAGCAAATGTTGTGAGGGAGAAAGAAAATTAAGCGAAGAAGAAAATATTTTGTATTTTAATAGGGAGAAAAAATATATTTGGCTTTACTATCCTGGTAATTGCCCACTAGATGGGTGCCTGTGGAAGGCCTCGGTCTCAAGGAGTCCTGCTTTCAAAATTCCTGGAGAGGGGATCTAGGCTGGCTTTGTTCAGTGGGACGAGTTACATCCTAATGGGTTGGATGTCTCACTTGCCCTGTGCTGAGACGTTTGTGGTGTTTGAGTTGCTTAAGGACTACAGCAGGAACAGCGTAGTGTTTATCTCTTCCTAGACCGGTACCCCTTAACTGATTTTATAGACCCGAAGCCCAAAAGGAAGACTAGAATAGCTTTCAGGGAGTTTCTTTGTCTAGACTAAGGTCAGCTTTGCTCATTACAGCTGTGTTTAAATTACAGGAATATGTTCCCGGTGGCTTTGCCAGCCATGCTACGGGCAGTGGTCAAAGAAGAAACTTAGAAGTTGCAGTTTGAGACCTCTTCCTGCAGCTCGTAGACTCTTGTGCCAAACTTTCCACATTTGACGCTCCAGGGTTGCCATACTGTTTTATTCTCCCAATAACTAGCAGTAACTCTTCCAGCACCTTGGACTTTATATGATGTCATTGTACTTCCTTTATTTTTCCTCTAGAAGAAAATTGAGAGGATCATGTTTGACTAAATAAAATAGTATTTAATTTTGGTTCTGCCCTGGCTTGGGCTCAGCCATAGCTTCCACGTGGATAGGAGCGACGAGCGCTTGCTGGAAACAGATACAGGAGAAGTGCTTCCCTGAACAAAGCAGTTTTGTGGTTTTTCCCCTTTTTTTTTTTTCCTCCTTTTTGCGTCAACATCCTCTGCAATAATCCAGGCTTTTAACTTGTTTTAAATTGGGTTATTCAGTGCTAATGTTATGCAAGATTCCTGATTAGCGGTGTGGAGTTGGAGTTGTGAGACTACTTGGAGCGATGATGGAATTAAAGTAACCGTGGCAACCATTATAATTAAAATAGGCTTCCTTGGGAAGCGAGGCTGCGTGTGTCCGTGTGTACACATTTGCTGCATTCATTCCCGCCCTGTGCGGCGACACGGTGTTATGCAAAATGTTTAGTGCCCCGGCACTCGGGGTGACCGTCCCGGTTTTTGAGTGCATCTTTTGTGAGCCTCTCGCCTCGCCAACCCGCTCTCGTCCGCTGCTTTTTCTCCGGAAAGCAAAACCTGTTAACTCCCTCAAATTCATTTCGTGAATGTTTCCTTCTGAAATATTTCAGCCCCTGAGTACAGATGCCGCTGGAGTGCAGAGTGCGGCGCGTACCGAATCGCTTGAGTTTTTTGAGTAACGGTGATGATGCATGTGTGGGTTCGCGGCGGTGAGCACAGCTAACTCCCGTCTTGCTTAATGGTTCCTTTAGGTCGTGCGGAGAATCGGTTCCTATAATTCAGGCTGACGATGCCAACTTCTGGCTCTTGTGAAAATACAAAATTAACAGCGTGGTTCGGTGCTGTTGTTTTGATGAGTTTGGCAATGGCTGCTTGTACCGCTGGAAGGCAGAGGAGCAGCACAGAGGAGTAATGGTGGAGAAATCCTTGAATGTCCAAGCCGGGGTAAAAAGCCAGTCATTGTATGAATTTTCAGAAAAAAACCTTGGGGTATTGAACTTTCAAAACCCAAAGTGCTTTTGCTCTTTTTTTTTTTTTTTAACCTGTTGTTTATATGAGTCTTGTTATTTTTTAAGTGAAGAATCACCCAGAGATTTATCTTCACGCGTTCAGCAGCGCCTGTTCAATCTCAATCGCTCATTCTTCCTTTTCTGTATTAACCGATATTCCTTGCTGGTGACTCCTCAGTTAATTTTCCAATGTTCTTCCATTTGTGGAACAGCTAGTTTGCTAGTCTGCCCGAAACAGATGATTTTTTTAAACAGATAAATTGTGTCTTGGTCAACATCTGGAGGAAAGGAAGGAAAGAAGAGAAAAAGAGAGGGAGAAAAAGAGGATTTTTTTTTTATTTTGCCTGGGTCGCCACCCTTCACCGTTCGCTGTCACAGGGATGTTGACTTGTGCTTCTCTGGCTTTCTAGTTGTCAAGTAGGATGAGAATATTTTGGAGATCCTCTCTGCTGGTCTCCAAAGGAGTTGTTGCAGGCCACATCTGAAAATGATGATTACGTTGGCTCTGGCCCTACTACGAACACAAGGACAGGACCCCGCCACATGCAGGCTCTTCACTTCTGTTGGGAACTCTGTTCCCGGTAGGTGTAAAGATACCATAAGGACACGATAATGAACCGGGAAATGCTTTACACACAAACTTTATTTTGTAAATACCTTTCGTACAGATGGCAGCCCGTCATGTTTAAGCTGAATACGGTCCAAATCGCTACAGCAGTAGGAGTGAAAAGGAGGGGGGGAAAAAAACCCCATACATCTAAACTAGTTTCAAGTCTCACTTGAAATTCTTACGTTAAATCCCCATCGCTTGCGAGGTAGAGGAGAAGTGCAGAGAAGCCATCTGTGTAGCGAAGGCTGTTTTAGCAGTAGTTGCTGTGTGAAGGGATAAGGCAAGTGCCTCGGCGGGGAGGAGGAGGGAGGCTGGAACGGGTCTCTGGGGCGCCTTCAGCAACGGGAACAATTTTGCACTGAGTAGTATTAAAGGAGCGAGTGATGTTTTGTAGATGAATGTGTTTGTGTGGTTGCAGTCTGCTTTGTTACCGATATCAAGAGCAGCGTTACGCGTGCGATGGGTGCCAAAAGAGCTCGGTTGCAGGGGAAGCCGTGGTTAAAGTGGGGCGGGCTTTTATTAATGGCATTTTTTGTGTGATGGGCTGCAATCTTCACGTTCCAGCTTTGGATTTATGATAGGTGCGTGACCGCTGGTAAACAAATTCCGCTGTAAAATAGCGTGAGGTCGTATCCGAAGCTATCGTTTGTCTCCGTGAAGGTCTGCGGTAGCGCGGGGAGCTGCGTAGCTGTTGCGCAGGAAAACAAGAGGCATTTTTCCTTAAAGCAGGTCTGTGTGGAATGCCTACAAGAGAAGTGTCTTAAGAGGTAAGTGCATCCTTCATCCGGCAGCGTTAACAAAGAGAGGAGCAGATGAGTGGGTGCCAAACGGGCCTTTCTAAATGGAAACAAAGCCCGCAGCTTTGGTCTCTGAAGGTTGTGTGTCTGCTCGTCTAGTTTTTAAAACTGTTTCTGTGGTTACCGAACAAACAAGATCAGACAAAGGCAGTACGCGTAAGAGAGCCCAGAAGGCTTATTGCTGGTTCGCCTGTGCATATGTAGGCTGGAGAAAAGCTGCCTGACTGCAGATTAGGACTTGTGCATGAACATGGGTTGAGAGACCTCCAGATACCTTCAGATGGTCCACGTAGCAGAAGTAGTGCTGTGACACAGAAGTTGCTTTCTGGCCCCCACAAAAAAAAAGAAAAAGAGTAAAAGAGGAGAAGCAAACCAGAATTGCCGCAGTGATGTTTGTCTCTGTGAAGGGAACTGCTTCAAGGGAGCTGCTCGGGATCGCTCATCTTCGTCACCAGCAGGCCCAGAAGGGCTGAAGTGTCGGTTCCTGATGGAAGGAGGCTTCCACAAAAACCACTTCTGTTACTGTTTTCCTGGCTCGCTCTCGAGCCTTGAACGCAGCGCTGTGCAGACTTTTGTTTCTGTGGTGTTCAGTTGACTTGTGAAACGCTAGGCGAGAAGNACAGACTTTTGTTTCTGTGATGTTCAGTTGACTTGTGAAATGCTAGGCGAGAAGGATTTTGCTGCCGTCTGTACTTCACTGTGGGTTTAAGACCAGTTGTGCAAGCATAGGTTCTCACCCAAATGGCAGAGCAAAAAATAAGGGATGTAAACCCTCCTTGCTGAGGACGGAAACCTCCCGCGAATCGCTGGGGCAGGAAGAGACTTTCAGAAACGGGGAAGTAGGGAAGAGAGGAAGAGAAAATCTTCACGTGACTCTCTGAACTTGCGGTTTTAAGATGACCTTGGGCAAATTGCTTTAGCTATCTGTACTTTTATTTACAAAATGAGACAATGTCAGTTATCTCTGACAAGCAGATCTGAGGGTGGATGGATTTTTAGCGCGTGCTCTGTGCTGTATTTGTTCAGTGCTGTTTGAAGACCATTTGCAATTACAAGATTGATGAAACGATAATCCGCTGGATGCTCCAGGAGCGCTTTTTCATCTGGCATCTCCCTGTAACTCCTTGTGCCGTTCCAGCTCTGTCTCCCGAAACGCTCGTGTGTCTCTGCTGAATTATTCTACGCTCCAGATTGCTTCCTGCCTGGACGCCGGCCAGCCGACCCGCTAGTTCTCACACCCATGCTCTTCCACTGTCCCGTATAAACCCCGGTCCGACGCGGTCTTCGGGACTCGTTTCCGGACATCCAAGGAGTTGAAGGGAAGGGTGAATGTATCCGGAGAGGATAGGAAGGAGCGGTTGGGTGTGGAGAGAGTTTGCTCCCCGCCGCGCTCATGCTGTTCCAGGATATCTTCTGAGCTTTTAAAAAGGAACAACTCCCCAAGAGATTAGTTAATTCTAAACCACTTAATTATTTTTTTTTAAATTGGTGATGACTCAAACATCCATCAAAGTGTCTGGCATAAATCTCCAACTCAAGTTCTGAAATTTATTGCCTATAAATGTAACTTTAGTGGGACTCTTAAAGTGGAATCAGTTTCTTTGAAACATTGCATTGCCTCTGAGACATGCTGTGCCATACACAGCTTTGCTGGACTGATTGAAGAATTATTTTGGGTTTCACGCCCTTTAACGGTTACGGGAAGGTGGTGCCCAGACACTGTCCACAAGAGGCTTTTGGGTTAGGAAGCTAGTTATCTGGTCACCACAATAAAGATGCTGCCGGGTAACTCCAAACGCCAAGAACTTTCTGTGCTTTTCATTTTTCCTTCCCTTCTTATTTTTAACATAAATAAGCTGAAACATTTTCTGGTTTCTCTGCGGCAGACGCAGCAAAATGACCACAAATGAGTCATTGGGCCGCCTGAACATGTAAAGCATTTTCGGTTCAACGTTCTTCATGGTGAGACTTCCATGCTACATTTCTGTTGTCTCATCTGACTGTAGAAGGGTCAGCTGCTAATACAGTGGTTATAAAACACCAGAAAAGCTGCTTCTCTGGTCAGTAACGTGAAAAGTCCCATAAAAGTTTGTTTTAGGAACTTGCATGAGGAAGGACTGGAGTTTGGACAGTAACGCTCTGGCTGATTCATGAAGTGATTTTTGGATACTCTTCCCCAAGTAACCCAGTGGCAAAACTGAGGAGGTGTGTACAGACCCGCTGAGCTTCCTGGCCAAAACCGAACCCAGACAATGGTCTTTTTATACTTTAGGGATTCTGAGCTGCTTTTTCTCTTGTTTATTTGTTCTTTGTTTCCTGCTCTTTGTCGTTTGTCTAAAGGAACAGTAAGTTCGTACTCATGGCGTTGATTAAAGGGACTCGTTATTGAACTGTAGGGAGGCAGCCTTGCTCTCGGTTACACACACAACCACAGGCTTGCATCACGTGGAATTTAGGTTTTTCCCAAACGAGTTTAAAAAAAAAAAAAATACCCTTGAAGATATCTTGAAACTTGTCCTTCATCTTCATCCAGCAGGTGAAAGGTGTTATGGATTACATCAAATGACCTTGTCTTTGAGACTAGGTGAATTCTGTTCCTTTGGTGGTTTCTCTGGACTTTTCTTAACAGGGTTCGGGAAGAAGTTTGGGTTTTGATGTTGTTTTTTTATTTTTGCAAGCGTGGCAAAAGATGAGCATCGTGTTTCTGTGTCAGATGAGTTTTGCCTTTCTTTGTGAAGCATTTAGACACATGACTGCCTTCACCTGTCCATCCCTCTCCCTTGCTGGTGGTACCATGAAAGAGTGGATGTGTCTTAGCCGCTATGACTCGCAGCCCGGTATGTTAAATTGACATCGCCTGTAGTTTGTATTAACTTAGCACGCCACCGAAGCGCTGGCAAGCATTAGCTTCTGCCGAGTCTCCTGTGGGAATGGTGACCTCGGGCAGAAAGGCGAGGTGGAAATCTGTGTATAATAACCACTGTCTTCCGTCAGCAAGAGCCTTCTTCCCTCGTCATCTTAAAGTTAGGCAAGACCGTTGAATCATTTCAAGCGCTTGCTGCTGCCTGAAGGAGATCTCGCTCGTACTTGTGTGGTTCCACACCCTTCCTCCTTGCTTTGTTGCCCTTTGATTTTTACTAGGTGGCCTTGCAAGAAGTGCTGGGGGGTTGGTGGGGAGGATGCAGGTGGGGTTGGGCTGAGTTGAATGGGCTCACAGAAGGATCTGTCAGATGCGGAGCTAAGTACTACACGGTCAGGAGAAGAGGAGGAGGAAGAGGAACCTTTCCCTTTTGGTGCCACAGAGCTGCTGGATCAAGCAGATCATGACTTCATCCATCACATTGATTTTATGGTGTCCCCAAAGTCCTTTGACACCGGTCTTTATGGTTTCCCCGCTGACTACTTGGTAACTGTCAGTGAATTAAAAAAGCAACTGTTCTCAACGAGGATGACGAAATCAGGATGGCAGGTCTTAGACAAATCTGGTTTTTGAGTTGTGTCAGAAAGAATCAGAAAAATATTCTAGGTGAATGTCAGTTTTGAAATACTAGGTATTCTTTTCACGCAGCTCCCTTGGCCTCTTCTTATCTGAGAAGTTCAGCCTTGACTCAGTTCTGAGGTGCCTTTTTAATACATGTAAAGTTCTTGAGCTGTCAAACCTCATTGTCTTTATTCAGCTTCTGAGAAATTTTTGAACAGAGGAAAAGAAATGTGATAGAATGTATTTCAGAAACAAATAAAATGGAGAGAACAAGAGCAGAAAACCACTTAAAAGGCACCTTTCAAGCACATTATTATACATCAGAGTGGAACTTGAGTCAGCCCCTGTGAAGATTTTGACCCCCGTTTGTCTTGAGGCTTTCACCAATCCTGTTCCTTTTGTTTATTTTCTCTGTGTAAAATGCATTTAGATCGTCAAATATCTACACCGGCAAAAGAATGCCCGACTGTGAAATCAGAGTACCCAGCAGAGACCTGCTCACGTCCTACTATGTCAGGCAGAATAAAGGTTGCAAATTTTAGCTTTTCTAATGCCACCAAGGTTTGCATCATTATTTCACAGTAGGGACCGTGCTTGTGTTAAGCAATTGTATTGTCTACGGCTTTGGGTACGCAGATGGGTACTTTAATATAGATACAGTGCATCTAATATTTGGGTCTTAAAATAACTTACAGCTGATTTAAGGCAGAGTAGGTGACCTAAATTTACCGAATTTTTTGCTGGGGAACGCTGCAGGTTAGGACTGGAGATGCAGCACTCTGTATGCTTTGGGAGCCTGACTTTCCTTGGCAGAACAGGATTGAGATGTCTAACCCAAAGATCTGGGTTGTTGCCACTGACAGCTCAGGAATCGCTTAAATCAGCTGCTTCACCCCAGGTAGCAAGACTTACTGAGAGCTAGATTTATTTAGACCTGTGTGCTGGAGTCCATTTCTCTC
The DNA here is from genome assembly GCA_003993805.1 of Himantopus leucocephalus. Lineage (NCBI taxonomy): Eukaryota > Metazoa > Chordata > Aves > Charadriiformes > Recurvirostridae > Himantopus > Himantopus leucocephalus. Next base: position 10,188 of record RSEF01000337.1, read on the forward strand.
ATGAATATGGAGGGACAGAAGGGAGCAAAGCGTAGCAGCACGTTGACAAGAGGCCAAGCCCTCACAGGGCACCACAGGGGGCTTGATAGGACGAGGGGAATGGCTTCAAACTGGAAGAGGGGAGATTTAGATGAGATCTGAGGAAGAAATTGTTGGCTGTGCGGGTGGTGAGCCCCTGGGGCAGGTTGCCCCGAGAAGCTGTGGCTGCCCCATCCCTGGAGGTGTTCAAGGCCAGGTTGGACGGGGCTTGGAGCAACCTGGGCTGGTGGAAGGTGTCCCTGCCCAGGGCAGGGAAGTTGGAACTAGACGATCTTCAAGGTTCCTTCCAACCTAAACCATTCTATGATCATTGCTCTGGCAGTTTGAAAAGCCAAGTAATGCCTGAATATCACAGAATGTTCAGGGTTGGAAGGGACCTCTGGAGATCATCCAGTCCAACCCCTCCTCCGGAGCAGGGTCGCCTACAGCAGGTAGCACAGGATGGCGTCCAGGCGGGTTTTGAATGTCTTCAGTGTGCGAGACTTTACAACTTTTTGGTTCACAGCTGATGAACAAGATAATTCAGCAAGAAGCTGCTTCTTGGAGGATGATCCCTTCAGTGACGAGACACAACGGAGCTGAGGTCACCCTTCAGAAGTGTCCTCTAGCACCCACCTCTCCTTACATCTGGTCTGTGCTTAAGGTTAAACCAGCACAGTCCCAGTAAGAAAGGGAGCTAAGGAAAACAGTCCCTTTAGATAGTAACCATATGAACTGTATGGTTCAAACTCCCTTTAAAAATGATCAGGAGTCATTCCATGCAAAGCACAGGTGATGGACGGTTTCCTCAACAAATGGCATCAGCTTAGCTCTCTTCATGCCTTAAGCTATTGGGCTTTGCTTTCATTTCACCTTAATTCAAAAATCTGCTTGACTTCTGAGTCCGTGCACTTTTGTGTCAGTTTGCAGCAAAGTATAGAATCATAGAATCATAGAAT
>RSEF01000338.1:0-11585 GCA_003993805.1 Himantopus leucocephalus
TTCTGCTATTAACCCTTAAGTGTTAGTTCCCTCTATCAGCAGGTGACTAGACCAGCGCTAGGCATAGTCAGGACGACCTGCAACTGCTCTTACTCTACCTCTGCAGAAAAAGTTTTCTAACAATGCCTGAGTCCTGCTGACTCAAGCATCTGATTTTTACACATTTCTTCAGAATAAATAACAGCATTTTTCCAACCAGTTGGCCTCATCCTCCCTCCTGGCCTTGAAAAATCTATGAATCTGAAACACAGAAGCTGGAGAAGGATTTCTGCTTGTGTCAGGAAAACCCTTTTATTTTTCAATATTAATATTTCTAATTTAGATTTACTGATCTCCAAGCTTGGGGGGTTAAAAATCATGTGGAACTGCAGCTATTAACCCTCCCTCCACATATTTGGGGACAGCTTCAGGTTTAACAACCAGTTCTTTATATCTTTTGATTTACACTTGGAGGAAAAACCATAAATATTCCTCACTTCAGCAGGCAAAAAAGTTCCATCAATACAAAAAAGAGCCTCAGTTCATAGGAACTGCATAGGATTCGTGCTGTGTTGATTATGCTGTTGCATTTAAGATTTATCTATGTTAAGTTTTTGAGACTGGTACAGTCTTATCTTGATTTAAAGTCAGGAGTTAAGCCTTACATTGTTAACAGAACGGTGTACTATAAATGCTCTGTGAAAACAACTTAGTTTCTTGGCTTTATGCTCCTGTGAGACACTGCAAAGTAACTGGAAGAGACCAGCACCTAAAAATCACTGACGTGAAGATTTGCAATGTATTATTAGCCTTTGGGAGACATGATAATCATCGGTGTTACCACACCTTTTAACAATTCATATCCAATGAGGAGAGAGGGAGAAGGGCTATAATTGTTCTGTGTGTTCATTTAAGGATTCTTTCAATGTGCAATTGATAAAATACAATACCTCATGGTAATGTGCAATTTTGAAGTGTTAAAAATAATTGCCAGAATGCACCTTTCAATAGCTTTTTATGGTTCTTTAGTTTAACATACCTGGGGAGACACTTCGTAAGTGGCTTACTGATGTAGTGGTTGTGATGGCCCCGAGGGGGACGTGAAAGTGCTCTTCCCTGTTCAGAATTTCTAAGTCTATTTATTTGTATAATGCATATACCCTTGGTATTTCTATTACATGCAGTTCCAGTGGAAATAAATATTCTTTATTTCGGCTAACTGAAATCCAAACGCTATTTTAAATTAGATAGAGTTACTCATTTTTAAATGGTTACTCTTGTCCTTTTTATTAGCGCTGTTAATTTCCTTAAACATCTCTCACATTAACATGAGGTCACTAACATGAAGAGTGGTATAACTCAAACAGCCAGAACTGGGGCTAACAGTGGAAGGGAGATGCCTGCCAGCTGTGGCTCCTTGATCCTGAGCATTACCACTTGTTCCCTATGTACCCCTTAGGCTATGCATAACCCCGGACCAGAGAAGTATCTATCCCTGCAGCTGCAGAGGCATACCCAGTCCTCTGCAGATCTTCTCATCATCTCCAAATATTTGCTTCTGCACTACTTGTTTTCTGCATTGATAAACATCGGCTCTGTTGCTTTTTATGGATTTCCACCCCAAGCTACGTTGACTGCAAAGTGCTCTGAGATCCCAAACTGAGTGGAGACACACACGCCATCTGATTCTCCCCAGCCCTGTACCCCTGAGCACGGTTAACTCCTGGTAAATGCTAAGCAGCGGCAGATCAGGATGGGAAGCCTTTGCAGGTTTCAGTAAGACCCAAGGCAGCTGAACGAAAGTTTGGGGTTTTTTTTAATTGGAAACAGTCATAGTGATTATCATATTAAAATCAATGTTGTGAACTGTCAGTTATGGACTGCATTAGCTCTGCTCTGCCATGAACTTGCTCCTCTTCACCACACAAACCTCCTGAAACTGCAAGGGAACAAACATTTCTCACCGAGCTTGAGCGCCTTCTGCTCTTAATCTGAATATATTTGGTTTTCTCACTGAATCTGCCAACATCCATTAGAGTCACCATTAATGGGCCATGATGGGATTTGAACTAACCGTTACAATTTAGAAAATCGTTCCGAGCACAAAAACTTTTAGGAGCAGCTGAGTGGTGAACGCATACTCAGGGGACAACAAGAGTTTTCCTAACAAACTTGCTGGCGGTGGAGGAGGAAGGCAGTTTGAAAGAGGAGCAATCAGTCTAGCTCACGCCCTGATTAGTAAGAAAGGAACATTTTGGTCTTCGATAAACAAAGGAGCAGCCTGAGGTGATTTGAAGCTTCTGAACAAGCAGGAGAGGCAGAGGAAGGCATAAGCGAAGACAGTCAGCCAGGCATCAGCCCAGCACCCAGAATTGTTTTAATTACTAAGGGGCCAGGAGAATGGGGAAGACAGTCATAGTCCGGTGCAAAGTCAGAGCATGTCAGGTTTACCCTACTTTCCATTTCCCTCTTCTAGTGCTGCCTCACATTAAGTTATGCTTTGAACATCCACATGCCCACTGATGACCGAGAGTTCATATATTTGCATGAAGGGGCTTTAATTAGCATCCTCTTGTGGCTTTGCACACAAATTTACCGCTCCCTTACAAACAGTATCCATCAGCACTGTGTCTCTTCTTTGCTGTAGGATCATCATGCCCCCGGATCAGCTGTGGTGTGCAATGTTAATTTGCTATTTTAGCGACAGCCAGGAGCCCCATTTCAGCTGTCCACGTGCCTCACGTTATTATGTTCATACTCTTGAAGCTGGGAGAGTCAACCCTTGAGACAGGAGGCTACAGCAGAGGTGCTCGGCCAGCCAGCCTGAGCACAGGGCTGTTGGAGCAGCTTCTGGAGCTGCCACAGCTGCAGGTAGATCTCTTGCCAAATCCCAAGCCCAGGTTTCAAGAACACACCAGTTAACCAGCACAATGAAATTTGCATTCATTTGGTTTTGAATTCCAAACCAGTATCTAAATGTGGCCAAGTCTGACTTTTGCTTTTTTCTCAATCCCATTTCTAGGTATGTGCAGAGCTGAGATTTGGGTTAAGCCAGTCTGATCTCATATTGGGAACAAATTGAAGTGGCACTTGGTACTTATTTTGAGGACCTGCTGAAATTAGGAAGAGTTACAAAATGTGTGCAGCCTACACACATAATGTTTCAATTATTTTCTTACTTAGGAGACTTAGATGGAAATGACCCAAGCTGTGTTGAAGAGGAATGTAGAGAATATAAACCCAATGAGAACAAGTGGGTCACCAGCCTGTGTATTTCTGAGCAGTACATACTCGGAAGAAGTGAAGCGCTTACTTGCCTTGGAAGCTTGGAGCTGATACAGTGGTACAGTAGCTACAGTGGAAATCTTTGTGCTCAAATTAGAGAATTACAAGTAGCTTTCTGTCACTTGCTCTTTACCCCAGAGCAAAACCGAGTCTTTCAAGGAATTATAGCTCAGAGGGCTAGCCATGACCCATAGATGTTCCTAGAGATGTTCTTAGTGCAGAGCTGCAGTATTTATTGGAAAGAAAAAAAAATTCATTCTGGCACAGAATGGGCTCAGCTAACCAAATGATCAGTGCTTATCACATGAGCCAGCTTTACAGTTAGATATGCTGGTGACTTTGGCACTATTTCTCAGCTTGACAGTGTAATAGCTCCATTGCTGTTTACCAGATACCACCCTACAATGTAGATCACTGCCACGAGCATTTTTAGTGTTTCTACTCAATAGAGTTTGAAAGGTTTTGACGCTTTTCAAGATGAGGTTTGGACACATATGGGTTGCTGTACAAAAGGGAGTCAAACAGACAGTAATGAGTCCAGGAGGTCAGGGTCTTTCTGCCCATCACTGTCCACATAAAACTGGATTTGGATTGCAGTATGGTGTTGAGGATAGCCTCAACAAGGAAAAATTGCATTGTTTGCTCTCTCAATGAATAGATCTTTCCAGCTTTCATGCCAGTCCTAAGGACCCTGTAAAACGTATGGCTGTGCACGGAAAGCAAAAACACACTGAAGAGATCTTTTCAAAGCCTTTGGAAAGCATTGCTCCTTCTAATAGTAAATGAATGTCATGCAAGTCCCACATTAAGGTGGGACAAAACCATACAGGTACATGATGGATCTGCATTATCCATGCAGGTTCCAGCCAGTAAACAGTGCTGTGAATGCCAAGGGGATGGGAAAAGGACAGACTTTGAAACCTTACCCCACATCTCTACTGACAGAGGTGGTTTTGAGGGGACTTCTGGCCTTTTCATGCTGGAAACCTCTCATCCTGCCCATGGAGAAGTCTGCTGTAGTCTCCAGCTGTTGGGAAACCATCTGTCTTGCTGCTTCCTGGCTTCAACCCCACAGTGTCCTGGCAGGGATGGCATCCCTTGGAGCAATCCAGTTGCTTCCTACCGCTTTAGCACCACATCTGCTGGATGCTGTTCTGAGACCTGGGGCACACCTGGGCAAGCGCCCCATGGGTTGGTAGTGGCTGGAACAGGGGAAGAACAGCTTGCAAGACCTAGGGCAAATGAGTGTCAGGCTCAAATTCCGCTTTGGGTGAGAAGATTCAGACGAAAACCCAAGGAGGCAGTGTCCTGAGAGCTGTCTCTGGAAGGAGGAGCAGACAGCCTTGAGCTGACAGCAGTGCACCAAGAAATAGGCAAACAGGATGACGCGAGTCATTAATAACGAGCGATTCTTCTAACAAAGGCAGGGAGAAGTTTTGTGTACCGCCTAGGAAGAGAGTGGAGGGAGAGAAAGAGAGAGATGATGTAAAATTTACCCTTATTTTAAAATAATTCAGAGAAGGGCCTCAAAGCCTTCCTCACATATCATACACAGAAGTGACACGGTGTCACTAGTAGCAGGCTTTCCCGGGAGTGGGGCTGGGCCATGCGTTTGTGCATTGCTCCTGCTGTGGGAGCAGAAGGAGAAAATTAGTAATCTAAGTTTCATTCAGCTGAGGCAGTTCCTTATTTGAAGTTGCCCAGCCATGATATTAGCTCAGAAAGCATGTCTGCCTGAAATGGAGAAACCACAAAGGGAATGTGAAAAAGTGAATGAGGGGAGAAGGTAACAAGCCAGAAGGTCCTTGGTTTCACGCCCCCTTTAAAAAGAGACAGAGCAGGGTTTTGTGTCAGCGGTGGCACTAGCTCATGCAGAGAGCGAACAAAGTCCACGAGAGCTGCTGAAGAAACGTGCTCCTGAAGTCAGGCTGCACAGCATGCTGAGATCAGCAGCGGTGGAAAGACTCGTGCCTGTCGGAGGGCTCAGGCAGGCAGTGGGATGGCACAGAGATGCTTTTGAGTAACATGGGGTTATGCAGAAAGAGGTAGACTAACCCTCTGCTTGTAATTCAAAGTGAATTCATTTTACCTGTAATCTGCAGCCAGATCCCGAGCCAGGCAGGAGAAAATACTTGTCATGGTGATAAACATGCTCAGCCACCTGTACTGTGACCACACCCTTCAGCAGACTGCTCTTCAAATGAATTGCCAATCACCTACTTTTCTTTGGTGAAGGAGACCCGGTCCTGCAGTCTTTATCTGCATTAATAATCCTTACTCAGGAGGAACAAGGCTTGGAAGATGGCCCTGGCTGCAGCTAGAGCCTGTTAGGGCTGGGGTGCTCCTCGAGCAAGGGTGCAAAAGCAGGGACACAGGTCTTGGGGACACGGTCCTGCCAAGGACTCCATTTGCTTCTCTGCTTCAAATCACATGAGGACTCATAAAAGCGTGAGCTAATTCAGTAGTATCCTGTATTTAAAAAGTAATGGTGGANGGAAAAGTAAGTAAGAAATGGTCCTTTTTTTTTTTTAAAGTGGTTAAATGTGAGGCACAGAAGTATTCTTCATTAAAAGAGATAAATCAATTCCTTGAGCACCTAAGAATCAACATGAACCTGTCTACAAGCTCTTGTTTGGTGGGTGTTTTAAGATGAGAAGAGTTTCTATTTTTGATAATCTTTGTTTGCCAAGACTTAGAGCTGCACAGACAAATCCATTTCTCTTCACCTCACCAGGATTGATAGCTGCAGTAAGTCTTTCAGGGGAATACCCATCAAAGCCTTCAGCAGGTGTGCAGTGACCAGGAATTGATATTGCATCAAATCCACAGAGAAGAGGTGACATGATGTTTCCCCTGGGATCCGTGTAAAAATAACATGGAAAAGACAGAAATGTTTGCAGATTGCATTGTCAACGCTGCAGAAAATGTAGCAGCCAAAACAAGAAATAATCTGGGAAATGACAAACCCTTATTGAAGGTTAATGCTTACAGAGATGTGGGAACCAGTCCCAGTGGTACTTTATTAGCCAGGCTGTAATAAATGTGTTTTCCGTGAGCTTACACGCCAAGGGCTAGAACATCAGTGTGGCACTTCTGAGTTGTCCTGAGCGCTGCTGAACCTGAGGGTTCAACAGCTGTACATACCTGATGGAGGAGCTGATCCATGGCTGTTAGCTGTGGACCATACCTGCAAGCCAGCTCAGACTTTCTGCTCCCCTGATCTGCCTGAAGCACAGGATTAGCTCAAGAAGCAGGAGAAGGAAGAACTGTGCCATTTAAAAAACTTGTCCAGTGGTGGACACCAGGTCTCAGTGTTAAGTTCTCCAAAAAAAAAAAAAAATGCAACAAACAAAAGCCATCCATCTATCAGGGCTGAGTGTATGTGTTTTCTGGTTTCCTAATGTGCCATTGGCAATTGCTAGAAGCATTTATTTTTTTTGAGCTATGTGCCTAATTTGCATGTTCCAAATGGATAGTTTAGCCCTTGTGTTGCACAAATACATATTTTCTTTATTAAAATGTCTTGTTGACTGTTTGGATGCTAATAAAAGTGGTCTAGAAATGTATGCTCACCTGAGCCAGTTGGTAGTCTGGGTGGTTTCTCTGAACTGGATGTAGGTGGCACTGGTGATGTAGCTGTCATTGATTCCAAGCTGCGTTTATCCCCCCTTGGCTGAAGTGATAGCCTTTTGATTGAGGTAGAGGAGTTTGCAATTATCTGTAGGGCTGTCAAATATTAAGTTGTTCTAGTTCTATTTGTTTTAACTTCATGAATACTCTACTGCTACCAGAGTGCCCTCAAAAAGCCCTTCCCCAAGCTACTGGAAAGCTGTGATTGACATATCTCTTACATCCGTGCAAAATGCAAAGGTATATTTGATGTATGGGAGCCGTTATTTGCACATTCTGTGTCGAGTAAATAGAGCCAAACTATTTGCTTCAGCTGCATGAATGTCTCACTAAAATCATGAGTTTCAACACAAACAAGAGTTGAAGATTATTTTGTAATCTGCTGCGAGCATCAGTCAGTAGCATTGCAATTAAAAAGGATTGCTGCGATGAATAATATTTTGAATTTACTATTGCGATATTACCTGCTTGACTCCTTCTCTGCTGTAAATTAACACACTGCCAGTGACTCTACTGGAAGTATAAGAATTAATGCCAGCTGGAGATCTGGCCCATTAGCAGACTATAAAATTCTCTTTCAGAAAGTATTTTACTGGGCAAGGTGGCCAAATCTATATATGAGTTTCTTAATTAAAACAGATGGCAAGAGGCCCTGAATTTTCATGATGCATAACGCATACAGGTAACAAGGACAAGTTGCTCAACATTGTTTGTGGTGAATCACAGGAATCTAAAAGGAAGCTTGGAGAAATGTGCTATCCTATAAAACTGACAGGATGAACTCACAGCTTCATGACTTTAATACTCAGTATGTGATCTTCTTTTCATATACCTGTATCTAAATTCCTGCGTTTGCCACTTCAGCACCGAGTTCAGTGTGGTGGCAGGGCTACAGTGCAGGCAATAATGTGTACAGTGTAAGTTAAATGAGTGAGTTTTATCAAGGATGCCTGTTAAATAGCAAGAGAGAGGAAATCTGCCGTGAAATCCAGAGGAATTGCGCTTGAGTTGCTACAAGTAGATTGAGCATGTTTATGTCTCAAAGCTCTTCATTTCCTAGTTCCTCGGCTGATTGAAGATTGCCAAAGTTAGTAAATGTTTAATCTGACTTCGGCTGTATTTCCCATTGCTGCGGGCACAAGCGATCAGTTCGTAGAAGCACTCTCTTTGCATATTGTAATCGGTTTCCTAGATAAAATATTAATACTCCCGAATATACTCAAGGCACACATGTAGGATTTCTTTTCACTTCTGCATTTTAATATGTTAATTTTTCAGTACTTAAGCACCACAACAGACTAGTGGGCTGGGAAGGTCTGATCCCATGTCAATGTCCAGAGCAGGCGTAGCACGGAGGGTAACAGTCTGAGCTTTGCCAGGCTGCCGCCGTAGCATGGCTCTTCCCTGGCACACGGGCAGATGTGGTTGCAGAAGACACATTTCTCCCAGCTGTGCTGTTCCTCACTCTCTGCAGCTCTGGTTGGTATCAGATGTGCAAGGGTTTTAGCAGCAGCAACGAACTGCCATCGCTCCATATATTTCACCAGGGCTAAGTGTAAGGTGGTGGCACCATTCTGGCAGTGGCAAACGTACCCTGAGAAATTACACCTCCATATTCTGTCCTGTCAGCCAATCTGCCACAGATCAACATTGCTTCATAAAAAGACCATGTGATATATCTCTTTATTTTATCCTTTTTAAGTGTGTATTTGTGTGAACTACTGAGTTCTGGATGGTGAAGCACGCAGCAGCGAAGTGAGTGACTTCGACATCATATATAGAGTTTTTTTGATTTTTTGTGGGTTTTTTTTGTTACTGTATATTTATCTTTTTCTGCTGAAAAGAGATTTCTCTTCCCCGGCCTTTTTTTTTGTTTGTTTTTGTTTTTGTTTGTTTTGGTGTGTTAGCCTGCTCCTCTTACTAACACTACACACAGATTTTATTATGCATCCCTTGAGGGAAGGGAGGAAGAGCTCTGAAACCTTGAACATGATCTCAGGCTGTTCTCTAGGATCATGTGCTGTGGCAATGTGAGGCCCTTCAGCAAAAGCGTGCCTCTTTTTTTTGTGTTCCTTCCAGTTGCAGCTGGCATGCATCGAGATCCCAGCTTCTGCACCTAACAGAAATCCGGACCAAGTCTGGCTGCTCTCCAGCAGACCTTGTTCAGTGCTACTGAGAGCAGAGTCCAAATGGCTCCAGCCAAACTGGAGCCAGCTGGAAAGAAAAGAGAGAAGTTTATTTCCTGGCTCAATACGATGCAATCAATTCAGTGAATTCCTTGTCAAAATAAGATGAGTGTTGACACCTATGAGCACACGGCATCAGCTTTCCATAGTATCTGATACCTCATGAAGGAATTGCATGTATTTTTGATGAAGCATAGTTACCTTAATTATTTTTCAGAATACAGACAGTATTTCATGACTGACTTCTTCCCATTTCTTTCTCCTCATTACTTCTGTTGACGGCTTGTCGCCTGGTCAGTTAACTTTTTAGCAGCTAGCTTTGAAAAACCATGTTTGAACTGGTGCTCAATTGCCCTCTCCTTCGTTTGTGTCAAAGGTGAAAACAGGAGGATCGTGCATCTCCACTTGGGAAGCTGCTGGGAAAAAAACAAATACTGCTGCTGTGAAAAGGTTGTGTTTACCGGCTTCTGAAATGACGGTAAATCCATTTCCATATCAGTGCAAAGTGCAGCCATTAATGGGATTATCCCAGAGGAAGGTATTTGCTCTCCTAGGGCTGCTGGGGTGGGAGTTGGAAGGAACAGGGATCACAGCTTGCTCGTGGTGGTGACCCACCTCGTGTGAGCATTTCCTCGAGCCACCTCCTCCGCTGACCCCATCCCTTGCCTGTAGCCTTATACTGAGATTTGAAACTCTGCAGGGTGGTGGCCACTTCGTTGTCACCTGCGTCCCTCAGGCTTCAGGAGAGCCTGCGCTGTGGGACCTGCAGCAGCGCTGAGCTAGAAGCGACACTGGTGACTAGTGAGCCAGTTTACCTAACTCTGTGCAGTAACTTCAGCTGCAGCCTGCTGGATTAAATTCTGTTTTCAGTTAAACCAATGATACACGATTAAAGAAAACAGCCCACAGGGTTTTTACAGAAGGGAGAGAGATGGTCCCTTGTTGGAACTCTACAGCCACGGGAGACAAGGCTGTTCGAGATGTTGTCTTAATGAAAAGATCTTTCATGTGTATAATTAAGCACAATATATATTATTATAGCTACGTAGCTTATATAAGTAGAGAAGAACGTTTTGTATGTTATTTACTAGTATGTCATGAGTGCAAAAATGCTGACAAGAGCCTCAGCAGCAATTCAAAGAACATCAACGTCTTTGCCCTAGTAAAAACAGCAGTGAAACAGTGTGGGCAGGCGGGGAGGGACACTTAGCTCCTATTTTCAGTTCTGATGCTGCAATAGCGTTCAGTGACACTAAATATTAGCTTACCTCTGGCTGTCTTTAGCTATGGTTGTGGCGTGCAGCTGCTTTGCTGGGCGCAGAGCACCGTGTTCAGCTCGGACGCTGCCTTTGGGGCAGGTTGTCATGCTGGTTTGCTTTCCCTTGGAGCCAGGAGGGCTCGCTGGACACCTAGGGCACCGCAGGCCCACGCGGGGAGGTTGTGGCCATGAGGTAAGAGAAAATTCATCTTCACTCAGGCAGAAAATTGTAGCTTAGTCTTTCAATCAGGTGTTGAAAGTAGTGCCAGAAGCCAAATTCGGGAGGACTCAGGATTCCTTTAGAAGTGAAAATTTGTCTCAAGCTCTATCATCTTCCTGCCCTAACAAAATTTAGCATTTAATAGTGTCTCTCTTGTGCAGGTGTCTGCTGGTGACTCTCCTTGTCAACTGAGGAAAGAAAAAAATGAGATAAACAAGTAGTTTCTGAAAAAGTAAGACTTGGGGCTGAAGCTCTGTTGTACACCCNATGTCTGCTGGTGACTGTCCTTGTCAACTGAGGAAAGAAAAAATGAGATAAACAAGTAGATTCTGAAAAAGTAAGACTTGGGGCTGAAGCTCTGTTGTACACCCTGTCCAGTCTCTAACGTTTTGGGAGGAAACCAGGGCAAAGCAGCATGTGGATGCTAATACAGCAGCAGACAGGAGCATGCTGTCAGCTCTCCTGTTCGCTCCCCGGGAGAGCCTGGGAGCTTTTCCTCTTGCAGGTCTGATGTCTGTGGCATTCAAGTTGCAACAGACTTCCCTTGTATTGTGTAAANCGCTGTCAGCTCTCCTGTTCGCTCCCAGGGAGAGCCTGGGAGCTTTTCCTCTTGCAGGTCTGATGCCTGTGGCATTCAAGTTGCAACAGACTTCCCTTGTATTGTGTAAAAAATGTGGCTCTGAAAGGAATATGCTCATGCTTGCAAAAATATTTTCATAGGTGGGTTTTTTTTTTCTTGTTTGTTCTCTATCTAGTCTTGAGAATTTCTAACTCCTTATATTTGGTTCATGTTCTTTATTTGTGAAGATTACACTCATTTGAAAAAATACTGTGTGACTTTTGTGATCAAGGCAAATGAATCGACACAGCTCAATTTTTGAACACTGTTGAACACTGTAAGTTTGCAGAGTAACTCTGTCATCAACAGCAAACACACACAAACCAATGTATCCAACAGAGCAGTTCAGGAAGGCTGACATCAGCGTGGTGGCATAACGCTAACAAAAATATGGAAAAAACATCCCAG
>RSEF01000341.1:0-17350 GCA_003993805.1 Himantopus leucocephalus
TTTTTTTTTCCTTCTATTTAATCAAATGGTCACTAATAATATACTAACTACAGAATTCCAGAATAACACTTGAGAGCATGTTTTAATTATTGCCAAGTGCATACTTTTTCAAGATGCATGAGGGGAAATGACAGGACCTCCCTGGACTCTTCTGAAAAAATACATTACTGTGTTTCCAAAGTGTCATAGGCAACACAGCGATATCACCAATAGTTTCAGTGATAGCTAAAACATTTAAAATATTTCTGAATTTGAGTTTATTTTGTTGTCAAAAACAGTGAATAACACATGAGAAAAAAACCAGCAATGTTTTGAAAGCAAAACATATTTTATTTCAAAGGAATATNAAAATTGGCAGTTATTTTGTTGTCAAAAACAGTGAATAACACATGAGAAAAAAAAACAGCGATGTTTTGAAAGCAAAACATATTTTATTTCAAAGGAATATTCACTAAAGGAAACCTTGACTGCACCAAAATGAACATAAACTATTACCTCCACTCTCTTAAAGGTAATATTCTAGCTGGTTTATGCTTCTTTAAAAAGGCTGTAAACTTGTGTTTAATCTTATTCATGAAGTCTTACATTTTAAATGAGAGACTGACCAGTAGCTACTACCCGCTTCTGGGTGGTGTTTGCTGATCTATAATTGCAGNCTTTAAAAAGGCTGTAAACTTGTGTTTAATCTTATTCATAAAGTCTTACATTTTAAATGAGAGGCTGACCAGTAGCTACTACCCGCTTCTGGGTGGTGTTTGCTGATCTATAATTGCAGCATTGATTGGAAAATAGGTTGTAGAAACTGATGTGGTCTGATTAAATGTTGAGTTTACATATTTCAAGACATTAAGTCTTAAATGAATTTTTTGAAACAGAGAAACACACTATAATGAACCTGGTGGTTATCCCCCTCAGTCTATTATAGGCTCTAATTACAAAAATATATGAGCAATGTTTGGAGTAAAATATTTCAGTACGGCAAGCTTGAAAGTCTTTCGGTAATTCATGCTTCTGTATAAACATATGTGCTTGATTTTTTTTTCTTTGCTTGTTTTTTGGAGTTTTAAGTCTCAGAGTGAACTCATTAGTAAATTCTGGACCTNGGCAAGCTTGAAAGTCTTTCGGTAATTCATGCTTCTGTATAAACGTATGTGGTTGATTTTTTTTTTCTTTGCTTGTTTTTTTGAGTTTTAAGTCTCAGAGTGAACTCATTAGTAAATTCTGGACCTTATAAGTAGATGGAAATCGTGCTTTTCAAATGTTCATAACTTAGTTCTAATTCTGCTATTTAACATAGTGTGTGAGCTGATAACAGAATTAAGTCAGTGGAAGTGACACCACATCATTGACAAATTGAATGTATTGCTGACAGTTTTGTCCCTGTCCCAAGACAGTCACGCAGGTTGATGCCCGTTGTTCCAGGAGAATCGCTAAATGTCCAAATGAATGCAGCATTGCCAGAGTCTCTGGTATTTTTTTCATCGTAGTTCTTCAGGAATTTCGTGGATTGGGCTTTATAATGGTCTGGCTCCTGGAGTTGTACACTTTCATAATAATAATAATTTCATAAACAATGACTTCTTCTGCATCTACAAAATCTAGGAGGAAATNTGTAGGTCTTCAGGAATTTTGTGGATTGGGGTTTATAATGGTCTGGCTCCTGGAGTTGTACACGTTCATAATAATAATAATTTCATAAACAATGACTTCTTCTGCATCTACAAAATCTAGGAGGAAATAAGAATGTTTGAACATGGGAAAAGCACAAAAGTAGGTATTTTGCATGCTATTTGACTGGAAATCTTAATTTCAGAAGAGGCAATGTGAATGACTGAGTGACTCAAAGCCGGTGGAGTAGGTTTTCTATGGAATTAGGTTACCTGTAACACCTGTAACTACAGGGAACTGGTTTCAACAGCACAGGCTTTCATTTTTTCCCTTAGACTCCTACATGGGAAAATACAAATAAACTCTAAATTTCCATTTTATTTGACATTCTGTGTCTAAGGCAGAGAGTGCACTTAAACATCATTTTGAAGCACCATGAAAACTCACTGACTCTTTGTTTCCAAAAGGAGAAGGCCGTCTGCCTTTTTCATTACTTTCTGTGAGTTTGTGTTTGTTGTGCCTTTTGTTTTTGATTGGTGTAGCACTTGAAATTCTTTCAAATACTTTGAAAGACCTTTGGGAAAATACAGGTAATTAGGAATGAAACCTCAAAGTCTCTCAGCAGCGTGAGGGACACTGACTTCTGCTTCCCCCACAGTGAGGGCTTGGGGTCCTCCCCAGCTACGCCTGTTCCCACAGAGGGATGAGGAGAGTGAGGATGATGAGGAGCTGCAGGAGGAAGGCTGCAGGCTGGGGAGGAGGGAGAGCCCTGGACCCTGTGTGCTCTCAGCTGCTTCAGCTAATCCTGGGGCTGAAGGAGAATGCCGAGGCCACTGACACGGGTGTGTGGGTCACAGCACCCTCTGCTTTCTGAATCCCTTCCTTCACGGCAGGAACAGCAGCCAAACTCGGATGGAGACGGGCTTATGGCAAACCCGGTGGTCAGAGTGTCTGTGCTTTTTAGTGAATTCTGACAGCCTGCTGCCTGAGAAAACTCTTTATTGTATCTCAGGGTAATTGACTTCAGTGTCCCGGGCTCTCCAGGACCTCTCTCTGAAAGGCAGCTATCATCAGACAAGCAGGTTTGTGAATGCTGGACTCGGTCCCAGGAACAAATCTCTGTTTTCTCTTGTTTTGCAGCTTTTAAAACCTCCAGTGTCTTTGGTTTGGTTTAGTTTTGGCTTTTCTAACAGAAAAAGACAAGGTTTTGTTGCTGTTCTCGTTTTTAGAGAACAAAATATCAGTCAGTATTCTGTACAGCAGATGCTATAAGTAAAAGGCACAATTCTGATCCAAGACAGATTATCTCTGAAGTAAGCTGTTAAATTGTGCTAAGATGTTCTCCAAAGTGCTGCTTGAAACGGCGGGGATAAATCACCATGGGTGAGACCCGAGAGCTGTGAGAATACATGGGCACGGTCCTTCATCAATCTCAAACAACAAGTATGAACGCTGAATGGAAATTACTAAAACGGTAGGAAACCACATAAAAAAGGCCTACAGCTACACAGGAAAGTATGTGTACAAACTAAAGGTCCTGCTAACAGGGACTAATAAATGACGCTTGGAAAAAAAAAGAAAAAAAATTCTGTCTCCGTAAGATTACCGTAGATGCCAGGTGCTTTGGGTTTCCCCATTAAGATACTCCATTAATGTACCTCAATATGCACCTGACCTCTTTCCACACTCCGCCCCTGGATCCCCACCCTTTGTGGGGTGGCCAACCCTTGCTGCTGGCTGACAGGAGCTGTGCGGCAGTTGTGCTTAACAAGCCTCAATTTCTGCAAGGAGAGTGAAAGTCATTTCCTTCTTTCAGAGTGTTCCGGTATCCACATTTCTAGGTGACCGTCCCATGGACAGTTGTGTTGGATGTGTAGAAATGGAGGCAGAAAACATGGTTTGAGTGCAGTAATCCAGACAGTGGAGATTTCTGTCCTTCTGTGGGACAAGAACTGCTGGGGAACTTCAGTGAAGTGGGAGAAAACGTGGATGTTTCTTCTGCACTGCAAGATTATCTGAAGATGATCAGGATGAAATAGGCTGTGGACTGGGAAATAAAGTTTCTGCAAAAGTAAGGACAGGCTACTGTAAGTTCTAATGATGGTTTGTGTTGATCTTGCACAGCAGCATAGCAAAAGTGAAGTGAGTGTTACGAAGAAGATGAAGAGGAAAATAAGTCCACTTGGAGAACTAGAGGACAGGATGAGGAAAGTGGTGGCCGCTTATCTTGTAGAAAAACAGATTATTTCTGTGAACATATGTGAACAGGAGTAATGCATAGGACAGAGAGTCTGTTTCTGTATTATTTTGGCTGCGAATCAAGGAGGATTGTGATTTTAGAGCTGCCTTCATTCCGTTTATATATCTCTGACAATCAAAACCACTTTCACTTTTGCATGGCTTCTAAATAACACGTGCCCATTACTTGTCTGGTCCTTTGGGCTTCTGGAGGGATTATGTGGTGTGGTCATTGTCTAAAACTCCTTATCTATACTCAGTGAAACTTTTGCTTTGGGCAGACCAGGCTAAATGTCAGTATATAAACTGCTCTTCAATGTATTGTCATGTACGGAAGTTGAACTCACTTTGGGAATATGAGTGCTAAGAAGATCTACAATTGTAAACAGGCGTAGTAACACCATTTATGGTTAAATTTCAAATTGTTAGGCACTACTTTGCCAAACCAAATGGCTGAAGGTGAAGTGTCGTACTGGATGTGGGCTGCAGTATTATTTTTGTTTTATTTCAAATAACGAGCTGTTAGAGGCACCAATGACAAGGGCTGGAGAGGGAAGTGTTTCTTCAGCTGGCTCACCCCTTGAGGCTCAGCTGCTGATGCCCCTTCTGCAGACCCCTGTCTCAAAATGGGTTGCAACCTTTTAAAGACCAATAAAGATTCAGGGCCACCCAGATAAAACAGACAGACTTTCCAGGGCCTGCCTCCTGCAGAGGAATTTCAGACTTGCCTCTCACCTCACTCGCAGACTCTGAGTTGCTGAAGAGTGAGGGCAGTCCTGATAAAACCCAGCAATTTGCTCATCAGGCAGTGGCCAGCAGAAGGAGCAAGCAGTTGCGCCTTTCCCTTGGGCAGGGTTCCTAGCCTTTTTCCAAGACCTGTTTGTGCATTTGTCCTCTAAGTGCTTAACACGAAAAAGAAGCCTTCAGAAAGATCAGCTCTGGCCGTGCCTCCTGAAGGACAGCAGCTCAGCCCGTTCCATGTTTGTGCTGGGCAACGCGTGGCCGGGGTACACGCACCCGATCAGGAACCCCTGCCCCCTGCCATCCCCAGGGGACTCATCTCAGCTATGGTGCCGGTGCTCACCTCTCCGGGTACCTGTCCTGAGCACGTGCAACAGCGACACTTTGGCAACGGAGGAGCTTTACTGGCTTACAGGCTGTAGAAGGCGGGTTCATTTCACTCGACTTACCTGGCTAGGAGCTGGGCAGTGAGCTTAAAAGGGGTTGTCTGGGGTCCTCCCCTTCAGTCAGAAAGGTACAAGTTTGTCTCAGACTAGGATGAAGAGCTGTCTGGATGTGTTTCCATTAGTGCACGGACTTACCACCCCTCTTAGAGAAGCACCTGCTTTTTCAACAGATAAAATCGAGTGAAGCCAACCTCTCTATTTGCCTTGAGCCACCCAGCCAAGAGGATCTGCCCCTTGTACCACGGGGGCTGGGCAGAAGTCTGAGGATGACATACTTTGCTGTAGGTCTCTAGGATCTTTTGATTTATACAATGTGCATTAGTTAAGGTCACGGTGTCTGCAATCCTGGGACGCTCTTTAATTTAACATCGTTAAAAGAGTTCTGCAGTGTGAATAGTGACATTCAATTAAAGATCTCATGTACAACCTCTGTCAAGCTGGAAAGACAAATAAAACAATGTCACACCAGATATAACCGGAAAGATGTGCTGAAGGGGTGGTTGCCTTTTTCATGGATCTTAAAATTGCCATAAAAGAAGGTAAATTCTTATTAGTATCATAGCAGTCTCTGGAGTCCTGGAACACAGTGAGACTCGCATACACTTGCGGCAGGCAACCTCTGTACACCCGCACACACAGGTACGTGTGGGCTGAAGGCAGGCAGACGACGGGACTGAGAAGGAAATGGTGAATATGGCTTGTTCAAGGTCATGGGGAAAGTCAGTAGCGGAACTCTCCCAACCCCTAATATGAGAGTTTACTACCCTGCTGGAGGGTTATAAAGCCACTTTGTCCCCGCAGCATTCCCAGCGCAAGTTACTGTACTAGATAAATGACCTTATGTAGAGAGAGAGGAAAAAGGCAAGTTTCTGTCAATTAAAAGGTTCCCTGTGATGGACACTGTGATCTGCAGTTAAAGTAGCAGTCACACAGGAAATGTTTTTCACTAACTCATCTGCAGCAATAAGAACTTAGCAGAAGGTATTCATCTCTGCAGCTGATGAGTAAGTGTCATTGCATGACACATTGTGAACTATTAAGCCGTGAACATTTTGTTGTAATGTAAGATAAGACCTGGGGAGTGCGCAGATGGCATCCACGCTGTGCATTGTGTGTCTCCTGTACCTGCTCAGTCCAGTCCTGTTTCCTTTGCTTTGTACACATAGTTCATTTCCCCAAATGGCTTAATCTCCTTCTATCTCTTTGATTAATGAAGAGCGTGTGTGCTCTGTGTTCAGGGAAAAAAGCCAAGAGCTTGATTTGAAACGTATTCCGAATTTATAAGGAGACAATCTTGCAGAATATCAATGAAGCAAAAGCAAGGGTGAAAGAAAAAGGGAAAAATGATAAAAATGGGTAAGGAGAAGAGTTAATCCTTGGAGACCTCATTCTTTTGTCCTGGAAAAAGTACATTTTCATAAGTGAAATCAATAATACTCAAGAAGGACTTTGGAACTGGTACTTAATTTATGTTGTCAGAGGCGTTACAGATACCAGAAACGATGCTTTAACAAGTTCGACCTCACTTCCTCTCCTTTTTAAACCCTGTTTTCACAGACAGGCACATAGCAGTGGCCACCAGTAATGCTAGTAGTGCCCCAGTTACTATTTTTTCCTCTCCGGGCACAAATCTGAGCCTGCACTGCAAGCAGAGTCCTGAGCAAGCTCTTTGGTACTCAGCCACCTCCTTGGCTTTCTCGGCATGGGAGCCAGGAAGAAAATGACTTTGCTGCCGGCGGCTCCGAGGAGCTCCCTGGGCTCGGCTGCTTTGCAAGGAGGAGGGGTTGCTTCCAGCTGGTCCCGAGCAGTGGGTAATTTCTCTGTTGGCTTTGCAGAGATTGAGCCTGACCGTGACAGTCGAGTCAATGGAGATGCACCGGCAGACATACTGCTATGGGTAGTGAGACTGTTTGCCAGAGAAACACAGGTCCCTCTCAGTCTTCCCAGAACCAGCAAGCTTCCAGCTGGAACTGGAGACAAAAGTATGAAAATGATATATCAAGCACACCTCGTCTACCCTAAAGCAGCCAGTCTTATGAACTATTTTTATTCGTGTCCCAGTTACGCTTTGTCCTTGCTCAAAAAAGCTTCAAAACCTTCTTTTTCCTATATTTACCAGAGTGAAACCCTCAAATTTGCCTTCCAATATTTCCAGCACCAGCTTTCTTTTTCAAGAGGCATGGAGCAATTTTAAGTAGTATTTAGTGGTGATACATCCTTTCAGAAAGGTCATTCAAGCGCAATTCCAGTGATCCAATAAGTCATATTTAAGTAGAAACGAATATACATTCAAGTTTAGACGTTTTGCTGTTACTTTGATGGAGCCTTGGTCAGTTGCAAGAGCTTTGCTTGACAGAGCTTTCCTTTGGGTGTCATGCTGGGACCTATTCATCTAGTGGTAGCAATGAATACCCTGGGGGACTTCCTTCCCCATCCTACTCTGGGGCAAGTCCACAAGGAAAGTGAACCTGCAGTCATACAAGGATGGCATAAGTTGTGAACTTCATATCTAAAGTGTTGGAAAATTCTAGTTTGGGGAAAAAGAAAGATCTAAGAAGTCATCTAGGATTTTTATTACTGTGGATCATTTGTTTTGGGATGAGCTTCCCCCCTGGAAAAATGGAGTAATTTACTGAAAGATGAGGAAGTCCAGTGAGTTTCAGCTCTTGATAACTGGCTGAGTTATCACAGAAGTCTGTGGTCACAGCAAAACTTAGCGATCCCAGTCAAGATCAGGATTTCACCTACTTAGAAGCTGTACAAAGGTGGACCATTTCAATCTTTGGGGACATAAGATCAAGCTGCTTCACTTGACTGAGTCACTTTCCCAGATTTCTGCCTAATTAAAGGAACCTGAGCCTAATCCAAACAGCATCTTAACCAAGTACCAGATAGATCTTTTAAAGCGTCACTACCTGATGAATGAAGGAGTCTTTCTAAACATTTTTTCGTAGTTTATGTTGTTTTGTTTTGTTTTATATTGGGAAATGTATCTGTACTTACTTAAACAGAAATCTTATTGCAGAAAATACAGCCTTTGGCGGGGGATTGGGGTATTTTCCCTGCTTTGTAGGCATACTTTTAACAGTAACTTGATTATATCTTGGGTTTGGTTACTTTATGTTAGTGTATGCTAAATAGGGAATGCATAAAATGCTGAAATTGACATATTATTGATTACTATGGTATATTACTGAAGGTAATAAAACTTTCCTCTCTATTTCATTTCTGTATGCAGTCGGGGTGCTCTTTGAGTCCAGCAATGTGAAACAACAGCAGCATGTGTTAGGAAGCCCATTATCAACTTGCCTAATATTTCCATGCTGCAATCACTCATCTGACATCTTGGCAGTCAAATGTTAATGTGACATCTGTTGTATCTAATTCCAGTCACTATCCAGAATCTCTCTGCACACAAACAATTTATCCTGCTTACAATATCAATTTCCTAGAGAATATGCCATTTTCTTAAACATAATGCAGTTGTTTATTAGAGGGAAGAACACTGAAGGGGTGAGGGAAACACCCTTACAGGCTTCCAGCCAGCATTTGGAACGTCTGAGGCCATTTTCCCATGTGTTTATCTAAGTAATTCCCCCAAATGGTCAGTGAGATTCCTGACTGCACCTCTAAGAATGAGCTTTGATGAGTTTTAAAATCAGCATTAAACAGATGGAATTACAGTTATGTCTTACTAATGCATTAGATTGCAATCTCTTATTATGGCAAAAAAATTACCTGTGGTCACTCGGGAGCCAGCCTTTCCCCTTTGCCTGATTTTCCTCGTTACATCTCATAATTAATAGGATAGATCCTAGTAGCATATTTCTTCACCAGCCTTTCAAGGTGAGGTTCTGCCTAAGCTGTATTAGTGTCACCTAAATTCACGCGCCATCTTTTTGCACAAATATGCAAAGACTGTTGTCCCAGTTCAGCAACACACCCAAACTGGTCGAGTCTGTAAGCGTACTTATGCTTTTTTCTACTTGTATATCGAAAAAGAGACACATTTTTCCAAACCTCAGATTTTATCTTCTTTTTTTTATGCTTCTTATCCCATTGACAATGACAAAGATTGGGGAATGACATCAANCATATATCGAAAAAGAGATACATTTTTCCAAACTTCAGATTTTGTCTTCTTTTTTTTATGTTTCTTATCCCATTGACAATGACAAAGATTGGGGAATGACATCAAATATGTTTTCTGGGAAAGCTTGACATTATTTTCCATAAACGTGTTTTGATGTGATTACCGTGCATTGAAAACATGCAGTAGAGTGAGGTACAGAAACCAGCCCAGGAGGGACCTTCTGCCATAGTTTTTGTGGCTTTCCCCGTGAGTCCATGAAAGCTTCACAGCTGGTAAAGACCCAGATTCCGCGGTCTGTGAAGAACGTGTGCTGGAGAGGCAGAAACACACCGTATCTGAGGTACCCCAGCTGCTGGGCAGACCGTGGTGGATATAGGGAAAAGCGGCTATTTTAATTTGGGGGCAGGGTGAGCGTCAGCAGTTGTCAGTTAGAGGAAATAAGTTCAGGAGAAATCTTCAATGACAGCATCTTCATAGCCAGGAGCAAGTCAAATTGGCATGGGCAATTTGAGACACAAAAGACTAGCGTACCTAAGGCAGAAAATCTCTTTCTGAGCACGCGGAGTGCGTTCCCCTCTGCCAAACTGCCTGCCTCTGATAATCACCATCACCGCTTCACAATGCCGTGGCTAAGAACAAATGCTGATAACCACCGAAACTGAAGATCTCATTCTCTTGTGTTGGTCACCTGCATTTTATTGGTGAAATAAAGAGGGGTCTTTTTCTTTCAATGTTGTTTGTCATTAAATAAATGAAAAAAACTGCCTGTACCTGTCGATACCAAAACTGAAACAAATTTTAAAGGATAGTATTGCCAGGTGTAAATTAATTTTATCATGTTTGCATAAAATACAGAAAATGTTATGGTGATATGCTAGGTACATGCATAGGTTGCTTCAATTTACTGTTAACAAATTCTTAGGCAATAATTCAAAACTATTGAAGGAACTGTTGTGATTTTTTTCCCGTTTTAAAACTGTCATTCCCGTCCAGACATGTTTCTGTCGGGTGGCGTTTTTCTAAGTTTCAACTCATCTACATTTTTTAATAGGAATCGCTCCATCAGAAAATAATTACAGATTCTATTAATTATATCTGACCCCTCAGAAGAGTGCACAGAATAAAAAACTATTGAATTGGTAAACTATTTCAGTGCTTCTTTACTTACAGATCTTGCAGTGGTTTTTCAGCCAGTTAGAAGATAATAAGCAACATATTGCTTACCACACTGTGAAGTTTTGTTCACTAGTAATACAGGGTGTGTGAAATTGTTCTCTTTGAGGCCATAGGTACGTAATCAATTAAATTCTTCTTCATTGACTTTAGTGAGATGAAGGCTTCCAGCATGATTATTTATGTATTTATATCACTTTTCCTCCAAGCAATACTCAGTAAGCAGAAGTTCATTAAAGGTTGTTTACTTTAATGAGCATTTAAGGACAATAAGAAGCTTCATTCATCTATTCTAGTTTAAAGAGTGAGTAATGGAGTGGTTTATTAAATAGTCCCAGAGGTTAACCAGCTAACACATTTCTAAGTGGTAGCCTCTCGTTTGTACTTCTAGCACAGTTTCAGTTTCAGCCCATTTCTCGTACCTACAACAACCTTCAGTCAACTATGGGCTGACCCAAAGCCTTTTGAAATAACCAGGAAGGCGTTTCTCTCGGCCTTTCTCTTACCAGGGAAACAGCAGCATTGGGGGCTGGAGACTTTGCTGCACTGTGCTGCTAGAACCGCGTTCATAACATGCACTTTATCATGGAAAAAGGACTTAAGGTGACTCTAGTCATGGCTGTCTCTATTTTAATGGGCGTTGTAAATGGCTTGTAGAACAGTGTTCATATCATTCATTAAATGGTTGTAATTAGGGAAAGAACTGCATGCCAGACGTGGTTCTCCTGGGTCTGGGGAGAAGTAATGGGAGATAATGAATCATTAAGCAAGGGCTGAGGTCCACAACTCTGCAAATGCTGTAAGCCAGGCAGTTCTGAAGGGTCAGTGTTTACATATGAATTAATGTTAGTAAAATTGACCTGGATGTATTGTTTGCGTTCTTCACGGTTTATGAACTGACCTACTTTTACTGTGATTATTTAGATTTTCATCAAAAAAAACGAGGGGGGGAGGGAAGAGGTCTAATCTCTCATGACTAAAACTATATGCTTGGCTTCATGAGAAAGAGACGGTCATCTAGCCTTAATGGTGAGTGGCATTTCTTTAGTATAGATTGTTTCAGCTGCAGGCCGTGCATTCGCTCAAGGACTTGTCACTTTGAACACACTTTTAATGCAAACCCTTATTTGCATAGAGAGGTGGTTTTAACTCAGATAGGCATGTGAAGTGCGGAATACAAATGCTTCCACAAATTGATTTGCTTTACTAGATTGTTTGCGTTCCAACAGCTCAAAGATAACCAACGGTGCAGGGGATGCCAGCTCAGCAAAATTCTGGCACAGATAAATAGAAAATGGAGGATGGGAGAGGGTGGGATTTTGTGACTTCTCTAAGTGATTTGTGGGTAGCAGCTCCTTTTCAAAAGTGATTAAGTTAAGCTCCTAAATCACTAATTTTCAGGAAGCTGGAGGCTTCTCAAGGAATGGTGTCTTCTTGTGTTTTAAATGCTGATGATGTCTCGTTCATTCTTGTTAGATGATATAGAGCAGGGAACAACCTGAGGTTTCTTCCTAAACCCTAAACCCTCTTTATTTTGTAGAAGTATAAGAGCAATTGTAATTTCAACCTGGGAAACAACTTGCCAGAGAATCATTGGGAAGGTGCATCCTTTCTGTGGAAAAAGACCAGGCACATACAGCAGATTGTGAACTGGGCTGCTGAGTCAGCAGCATCACTCCAGCACGTTTTAACAGGAAGGTAAGAACCTGTTCGTCTGGCGCCTCAGCTGAGTGAGCATGTCCCACGTAGGCAAAGGGTCCATGACTGTGCTTGGAGGAAAGACCAGAAGAGTGCAGATATTTTAGTTGGCAAAACGATAACCTGGGGGAGACATGAAAACATTCAAATATTTAAAAGGCTGCTAAAAAGAGGAATGAAGTAGATTGTACTCAGGGTCTGACATTAACAATAGGAAGCACGAAGTTTAAAGGAGCCAGGGAGACTTCAGGTAGTTAGACTTGAGCAGTGGGGCAAGTTAAAAACGGAGTAGAGTGTGGACAGAGCAGGATCTGCAAGGGCTGAGGGTTCACAAGGGAAGATTGGGCAAACGCCTGTGCTTTTTCCATCGTTGTGGTACTGAACAGCCTCTCCGTGCTGTGTTCTCTGCTTACCCATAGAGCACACAAACATTATTGCTTTGTGAGATGCAAAGAACTGTTAAACCGGCTAAGAAATATCTGAATACTGGCTGAACCTGGTGACACTATTTTTGTGCCTCACTTCTTTCCTGTTGTCCGTTTTTGCACCAGAAACAGTATGAGGAAGGATTTGACCCCAGGATCAGAGCTGCTGACTGCCAGTTTCACTCCGCACGTGCATATTTGCTTGGAGGGGTCTGTGTGCGCTCGGCCGCAGGCNTCTGGTGACACTATTTTTGTGCCTCACTTCTTTCCTGTTGTCCATTTTTGCACCAGAAACAGTACGAGGAAGGATTTGACCCCAGGATCAGAGCTGCTGACTGCCAGTTTCACTCCGCACGTGCATATTTGCTTGGAGGGGTCTGTGTGCGCTCGGCCGCAGGCAGGGAGGCAAAGAGCGTAGGTGCTGGAAGAACCCTGCCGTAATTCAGTGTGGAAGAAAACAAGTGGAAATGGCCATCGAAGGGCTCTGACTGGCCCAGCCCAGCAGGGCTTTAGGATGGGTGAACATCACTGCCTTGCTCGTTTGGTAACAGCAATCAGAAGGGATGGTGTTGAAAGGGTCAACACAGAATAGGGTGCTAACTTGCATATTATGTGCGAAAGCTCTGATTGCTCATTCAGATCAGCTCTGCTGTCATGAGAATGGGAGGAGGTAGAATACAATTGCTGCCATGAAATGGCCTAACTTTACAAAGACAGAAGGAATGGCAGAATTTTTACATCTACACTTCACTTTTATAGCTGAAACATTGCCCTTCTTGGAAGACATGGCAATTTGTCATTCTGTTGTCTATGCCAGACTTCACTGCAACTTTTCCCACCTCCCTGTACAATTAACAAAAGCCAAACTTCACAAAAGAGAAGGGCACAGGGGAAACATTCCTCGATGTTCTCAGGTTTTGGAATGGAATAGATTAACAAATATCGACTGTTACTATCCTCTGTCTCTTTCCTCCCACACTGCTGCTGTGAGTACTCTTGCAGAAGAAAATGTTATCTCAAGTCCTTTTTCTTTTAAAACCTATAAAACCAATGCCCTGTTTGCAACGAGTCACATAAAGGCACTGCTTTTGTTAAATGGCTGGCTGTGTCCGTGTGCGGAGCAGGACGACTTTAGTTTGGGACACAGCAGTTCTGGCTTACCTAGAATGCCCTCTCAGGTAATGCACCATGTCAGTGAATATTTTCCATGCAAGGTGGTGGGAGATGCTGTCTGGGAAAGATCAGGAGGATTAGGCACAAATTTCAGTGTGTCTGTCTCCAAGACAGCGGTACTCCCACTCTTAAACAGTATGAGGAAGAAAGTGCCTCTTGGATGTAGTGATAGGATTAGACCTGCCATGGGAATGAGCATGTACTTAAGATTATTTTGAAGATTATTTTGAACTGAATGCTCATTCAAGAAGGGAAACCAAGCTGCATTTGTCATGAATCTCCCTATGGATTTACACAGAGGGAAATCCGAAGTCTGCCTGCCCTTTGGACAACAGAGAGAGGTAGGGTAAGGAAGTCACGAACAGGAGAAGTGGGTTCTGGGGAAGCTGTAGGAAGCTTTGGTTGGAGAGAGAGCAAGCAATTTTCTGGGTAGGCAAGAGCTGGGCAGGAACTGGTGAATGGAGCTGTGTTTCAAGGACTAGAAGTGGAAATTTTGCATTTGGGGGAGGGAATTCATGAGGAGGGGTTTGCAGCCTCAGTAGTTTTAGCACTTTGACTGCCACAGATGGCCTGCAGGACAAGAGAGCCTGTGGTGCTGCAAAGGCGGTCAGTTTGCTCCGTTCAGCGCACACCACCACACTCTGGGGGGTACTTGATGGGGTTGGTGACGTTGGGACCGTGTGGTGGTGGCGGCACTATTTTCCCCCTACACGAGTGTTTATCCATACACTGCTGTAGTTCTTTCCTAAAGTGCATTTTACAAATAAATTGCAGATAATGGGCATTTAACATCAAATTTACGTATGTACAGGTCCTTCAGCCCTGCTGCTGTGAAGCTGTATTGCATTGTATAAATTGCCTGTGTGAGTTTAATACTACAGTTCACAACAAAAGGCGAGCTCCTGGGTCACAGGAAAACTGCACTCCTAACACATTCCTCAGATCTTCCAGGTCAAAGTACTTCTTCTGGCTGTCTCCTTCCTGAAAACAGGTCCTACAGTTTTAAGGGGCAATGAGTCTTCCAGCCGATAAACTCCTATTTTTGAATACTTGTTACAGAGCAGTCTAGAGATATGTCCCATGAGATAAATCAGGAGCAAGTAGCCTGTGCAGCTGTGAACGATGACTGCTGGAAACCAAAGTTGATAGAAAGCTGTACGAAGGGTGCCCAAAATTGAATTGGCTGTGTCAGTGACTAAAAGAATTGCTCAACTGTATACACACCAGACTGTCCTGGTTTCAGCTGGGATAGAGTTAATTTTCTTCCTAGTAGCTGCTGTGTTTTGGATTTAGTATGAGAATAATATTGATAACACATAT
Source organism: Himantopus leucocephalus (assembly GCA_003993805.1). Taxonomy (NCBI): domain Eukaryota; kingdom Metazoa; phylum Chordata; class Aves; order Charadriiformes; family Recurvirostridae; genus Himantopus; species Himantopus leucocephalus. Next base: position 14,916 of record RSEF01000341.1, read on the forward strand.
TGTTTCAGTTGTTGCTAGGTGATGCTTCTCTTACCTCAAGGACTTTTTCAGCTTCCCATAGAAGCTGAGAGGGAGCATAGACAGGACAAGCTGGCCAAAGGAATATTCCATACCATAGACCTCACAGTCTGTATATAAATGGAGGTTGGCCGAGGCGCAGGCATCTGCAATCACGGCTTGGGATGGACTGGGCAATCAATCATCAGGTGGTAAGCAATGGTATTACATCTTCTATTTTATATATTCTTTTAACATTGTTACTATTTTATCTTCCGTTACTGTTCTATTAAACTGTCCTGAACTCAACCCACGAGTTTGGGGGTTTTTTCCTCTTTCCCCCTGTTCTCCCTACCTTACTGGGGGTGGGCGGGGGGGTGAGAGAACAGCTGCATGGTCCTAGTTGCTGGCCGGTGGTTAAACCACGACACAGACCTGAGCAGTTAATGAATTAACACTGCAATCTATAGCTTGGCAGATAAGAGTGACAGCAAAAAGAGTAGAGTTCATACACGTAGGAGGGACAGTATTTCTCAGCATTGTCCCTTCCAGGAAGCAAAGGGTACATCTAAGGTGACACTAGAGAGAGCACCCACTTCTCCAGAACATGTCAAGAGGGGAATGGCCATTAGGCTGCTTCTCAGACAAAAGCAGTGTGCATTATGGGTGCAATATTTTTCATTCTTGATAGGTCTGGCATGAACTGCTCTGACTCGGGGATTAGAATGGCAAAATTGTTTTTCCTTCCTAGAACTTGATTTTTCACTGAGTGCTCAGAAACCCCTGAGACCAAAGGAGCCTTGTCTTGACCTGTGACTGAACTCTGTCATGAGCCATCATTAATATGATCATGTCAGAATGCTCCAAAAATAACTCTTGAACATCTTGCTCCTTCAAGTGCTACTGCAATTCAGCAAGAACTTGCATTACTTTCGAAAGGAATGGAAGGTGGCCTCAAACATATCACAACAGTGGCATAAACACGGATGTGAGAAATCGACCAGGAAAATATGAAACAAGATTCATGGAGGAAGGAAACTAGAGTGAAGGAAAAGGGAAGAACAATTCATAAGGGAAGACATTAATAAAGTGGTCTAGGACCAGTACCACGCCAGAGGTGAGTTTGTCCAAGAACTTACTCTTGAAACTGGGTTGGGTTTGGGGTTTAGTGGGGAGGGGGCATCTGACTACTTTTCTTTTCTTCCACCATTTCACTTGAAGAGCTGACTAGCAAACCAAGCATATTTTTCATACTTGTTAATTAATTTCCTACTGGGACATGTTCATAGGAATTGATAAGCAGAGACTCTCTAATCCCACTTCTATCAATGGAAAAGAATTTAATGTTCAGTAGTCATCCCATGTCTGAATGGGGAATGTTTATGTATTCAAACATTGTTCCAAAAGCCAACGTTGCAGCTGATAGTTGCGATNCATGGTTCCTGGAAGAGCTGTAATTTGGGTGCTTCATGCTCACATTTTCTTCTAGAAGGCAGATTTTTGATTCAACTAAACTTTCACACATGCCTGAAGGTCATCCTGTCGTCTTTCCTGCAGGCAGCTGTGCCCCAGTATTCTTGGCTATTACGTAGCTTACTCTGCCCTTCCATAATAAGAGGGAGCAAACTAATCTAATTGTGGTTTGGAGACAGTGGGAAGTACACACTTGTACTGAAAAAAAATCACGTAAATTATTTTCTGATTTTTTTTCAAAAATGAAAAAATAAAACCTACTAAACTTTGACTATTATGTTTCCTCTTTCATAAAGCTAAAGTAAAGTTTTCTAGAGAGGAATAATTTTCTTAGGTTTTCCTGAGTGGAACCCATGTCTTTCATATTCCATATATTCTCAATGGGGCAACTTTCTTTTAAGCTCACACGCACCATACGAAAGAGCTTGTTCTTACTGAGCTGAGACAACGTCTTCCTTAAACTGCCCCCCACAATTTTCAAATGCACTTTACTCCCAAGATGAATGTTGTTCTTTACAGAGCAGCACAATTGCTAGAGATTTGGAAGAAGGTTTCCTCACATCAAAAGGTCTCAAGAAATTCATTTTTCTGCTAGGACCTATGCTCAGGCTGACTGCACCAAAAATCATCCAGATATGCCTTACCTGGGTTTGTTTTCAGAACTTAAGAATTGTGAGGTATGGAGGGGGATGGTGTACAGCCGTTCCCCTCTGGCAGGTACTTCTGTTGCATTTCACTTTTAGTTTCTAGATGGTTTATGGAACCACCTGAAGGCAGGCAGGCAGGCCTTCACTTCCATTACTGGTTCAGCATGGTGTGACCTTGAGATGAGAGAGATGGAAGAAAAAGGTAAAGCCTAAACTCTCTTCAGGCAGTGGTAGGGCTTAAAAGTTTTGTTTTGTTTCCACACATGTGTGAGCTCTTTGAGAGAGGAATCAATGATTTCTCGTCTGATACATCTCATC
>RSEF01000342.1:0-10679 GCA_003993805.1 Himantopus leucocephalus
AACCTGCTCTAGGTGACCCTGCTCTGGCAGGGGAGGTTGGACTGGATGATCTCCAGAGGTCCCTTCCAACCCTTCTGTGACTCTGTGATTCTCCCGGTTTCATTGAGCCTCAGACAACAACATGGGATGGAGTGAGCAGCTTGCTAACATTTAATGAGTCTGGGAAAAATTGAGGGCTGTCTTTAATATCACCATCAGGCTGCACCCCAGCTAGCTCTTCAACTGAGATTTGTCACTCTTTCCAGCCCCTCCAGAAGGCGCAAAGGAAGGTATATTTGCAGGTAGCAGCTGATACTCCAAACCTTCATCTCATTCAAGAAAGACAGCCTTATGCTCAACCTCCACATGCCCAGACAAATGTATTGACAGGACATTTGTTAGAAAGAATCATTAATAGCTAGTATGACTAAGGGGACAAGACGGTTATTTATGAATGTGGCCTTCAACTAGTTAAAGATGTTGGCAAGAAAGAGTCTTTTGTAGGTGTGATCTCTTGCTTTGAGATGTGCCTGTAATTCAAACACATTGCTATACCGTAAACAGAACTCAAAGATTATGAAATTATCACAACATGACGATGAAAACATGATGGAGGACAGCAAATGCACAGCCAACAAGCCCTGATGAAGGTTTTGAAGGAGGTCTCATAGAGAGTATACCACTTCTCCTTTGGGTTTATCTTCTGTTTTCAGTGTGTTCAATAAAAGGGGGAAAGAGGGAGCAGATCATTAGCGCATATTAGCTTTTGCTCTCTCAAACTCAGGTAACCATATCCCCATGGAATAAATAAATTATTGTAAACCTTACCTGGTTTTATGCATTCTACAATCCACTTTCAACATAGATGAAGATAGTTATGACTAAATTAGTGCAGAATGCCTTCTGTGTCCACGGATCCTAACTCCGTACTAGCCTGGTTATTTTGTTTGCACCACGCTGCATTTACCATCCTCCTTCACTGGTCAGAGGGCTTCTTCATCTGCTGTCACCTCCACGTTTAAATGCTGACACACAGTCATGACCAAACTTGCAACTTAAACATAGCATTCTTGTCATAATCGCATCATATTCTGCCTTGGGCACCTGTCTAAAGCACTGAATTTCACAAATAACTCACAAACGAAAACCAGACTTTTTTTTTTCACCCTCTTCAAATGGCAGCATGTAGTTCAGTTGCAAAAAAATAATTACTTCTCCAGCAGACTATTTTGTGTTTCATTAGTTGTACACAGAGGAACCCACCTGAAAGACAGCCCATTACACTGGGGTATGTAATATGGATTTCAAAATGGACTCTAAGCTCAGGTGAAAATTTGGGGTTAAATAATTCATGCTGATGTGGGCTAACACTCTTACTCAGAGTCCAGTTCCTCCTGGAAGTTTGCAAACCTCGGACAAGTTTTCTTAAGTCGCAAGAGGAAGTTGCAAGGGTTCTCAGAAAAAAAAATCAAACACTGTCAAATCCGGTGCCAGTAAATTACACTAGCAAAAAAGCAGCTTTGTGCTATTTAATCTTTACAAGGATACTAGAAGAACATTCAGCGCTAACTGTGTTAAGTATTCCTGGGAGGGACCACCTTGTCTTGTTCTCACTGATCTAAGCAGCAGAACCTCCCTGAACTTCAAGGGTGTAAGATTGTACTCCAGGTTATGGCACTTCACAGAGGTCTATTTATAACTCGTTTATTTTACTTAATTTTAAACTCTGTGTTAGTTATATTCCTTTGAGGGCATGAATCTAAAACAGGAGTGTTCCAGTTGATTTCTCGCCCAGCTTAGTAAACTATTCTAAGCAACTGTTGCAATTTGGGATACATGTAGGGGCACCAAAGGATACTGTCTGAACCAACAGTTTGCTCCAAATATGATAAATAGAACAAAAAGAGCTACACCATGAGCAATTTTTGGAGGTTTTTAGATGAAGTCTTTGAGATCGGGGGTTTTTGAATAGATATGAGTACGCTCTGCTTAAGCCTCCCAAACATACCCCGAAGGACTGCAGATTGCCACCGATTCCGGTCTGAAAGCCTGGCACATAAACACAAAAGCACACTTTAACTAAAATCTTGTGAAACTCTATGCTCAAGCTGGGGTGACAGTAAGAGTGTAAAAGGAAATATGGCACTGAATGAACATAGAGTAAGAATTCACATCCAAGTTTCTAAGCATGCTTTTCACATTTGTTACACAAATCAGCATGAATAAGAAGTTTCTGTAAAGTTAACCAAAATTAAAAATATTTTGCATGCTTTCCATTTTCAGAGAGGAGTGAGAGTGGGAATCTGGAAGCTCTCTTTTGAGGAAGGGTTGTGAATCGCTGGTGTGACGGTTCACTTGACTGTTCCTGCTTCAAACGTTCTAAGGAGGAACTAGAGACCTTGGATTTTAAACACATGTACGTCTTTGCAGATGATCTTTCTCAAGGGCAGGAAAGAACCTGGAGTTCCCCACATGACCAGGACAGCAGCTATTGCAACAATATTTTCTTGATTAAAGTTCTTTTAAATTTGAGAGAAGTTATTCTACACCAAATAGGAGTTCTGAGTGGAGGACTGACTTGAAGCAGCATGTTGCATTTGCTCAATATATTAATTTATTTAATTTTCAGAAACCAATTAATACGTTGACTGCTGCTACTATTTTGACTTTGCCTTGACATTTCCTGTTTTCTCTCTCTAAAAACAACCAACACTGCTGTATTCACAACGTATCGTTACTGGATTGCACAGCATTTAGTATTTTCTGTTGTTTCTAATCCTGCTTAATGGTCAAGAGCCTTGCAATTGATAGCAGATGAAGACCTAGCAGTAACAACCATAGCCAGTTCCACTGACCCAGGCTCTGAGCCTTCAAGTGACTGCGCACAACTTGCAGGAGCTCAACAGACGTTGAGAGACTCTGGCCAGGACTTTCTAAACAAAGTGCAGGGCACGGACCTTAATAGGTAGGACAGCGCGCATGGTAATTTTGGCAGATTTAAACTCACGGTAAACTGGAGGTCCATGACAAGAATTATTTTCACATTCATACTGCACAGCGCAAGGATTTCACAGCACTATTATTACGACCATACTGGCTGCTCGTTGAAGTTTATAACCTTTCTAACTTCAAATATCAAATATAAAGCTCACAGGCAGGCCACATGATTACGCTGTACCTAAAAAACACATCTTCGAACGTGCAGAAGCCCCGTTGTTTATATGTGACTTTAGCACTCACAGACCATGCAGCTAATAATAAATCAGTGTTCATGATGGTTACCCGAGTTCGTTTCAGAAGAACCGTAACAAGTCCACAATGAACCATTTGAATCCCATAGAATTAAGCGTTGTGCAAAGAAGACGCTTTAAAAATGAGTAAGATTGCTTGACTGTTGGACACACATGGGAAGTTCTTAGGACAACACAAACCATATAAGAAAAGATGTAGGAGAGGAGGCTGAAATCCATGAGAAGTCAGAATTGGGGTTGATGCTGAGAAATAAAGAGGGAAGACTGTAGAAGCAGAGAGATAAAAGGAGAAAAACCAATCAAGTAAGAATGCAGAGGGTGATAACTAATGGGGTAGAGACAATTACAGTCCCTAGGAAAGCACATAATCTCCATCAGTATCACAAGATACAGAACGTGTAATAAACAAAATATAGTCACATCACTGAAACTGTATTCTGCACTCAAAGGAGAAATTACTTTCCCATGTCATACCATACCAAGCATATTGCTCTTATTGCAGGAGCACGGAAAAGGACTTTTCACCCATCTAGACCTAGCAGAAGACTGCCATTGTACATAGTCAAATACATTACAGAAGAGAATACTGTTCTGACCCCTGATTCAGATAAGCTATTCAAATGCTGAATTTTGCATTTTCTGGCACTTGTATCCAATGCCCTCAGACTTACTCAAATGCTCCATTGAGAGCAGAAACATCTCACCTGAAGCACCTTTTTCCCACTTGTTCACTCCACCAGCTAAACCTCCTTTCTGCTGGTGCTGGCTCTGCTGAAGTTGATTCGTCAAAACTTGCAGTGCCTTCCCAAAACTAAATTTCTTAAGTTTCACTTTCTGTGCGGACAGAACATACGGGGCATGTCGACACCAAGGAGCACAGCACGGAAATCCTGGAACAAGAGCCTCAGCACCACACCCTCACAATACCAAGCCTTGGTTTCTTCTTCACAGGCCAGCACACATGCTGCTAAGTCCATGCTCTGCTTCGCTGAATCAGAGGAATTTACAAGGAGGGTCAATGCTGGCTCAAAAACTTTTCACGTGTGACACTACACAGAACAGATAAAACTCCTGCATACAAGAGAAATAACACTTGGCCAGAGAAGGTCAAAGCAACATCGCAGAACAGCAGGCAAAGAGGTAGCAGACAATTTTCAAGATAGAAACTAACCTGTTTCAAGTCAGCTTGAGGTCATCATTTTAAATTAGATGTGGTAAACAGTGGTAGTTGGCTCTAAAGATAGATCACATCTACACGTAATACATGCTCTAGACAGAAGAGTCTCGTTGGCCATCTACAGAAGTACAAAGCTGCCCTTTAAGGAGGCACAGGCTTCTTAAAAAACTGGAAGACCATGTTGGTACTGTCAGGTTGGTACTCCATCAGACTTCACACCTCTTCAAGAGGTTGGGGCTACATATTTCTGGGCAAATATTCCCTGATAAAGTAGCACAAGTAGATTACAAATCATAATTAGATTATGAAAGGTGTTGAGACTTATTTTTCTGGAAGGGGAAAAAGAAAAGTTGCTACACAGAGATCTAAATCAAGAGATGAACTGAACAGCTTATACCCCAACAGTCCTGAAGACAATGATGGAGAGAAAGAAACAACAGAATGATGTTGGGGAAATGAACAATGGGAGAAGAAAAAAGGAAACAGCAGTAAGAAGTGAGTACTGCTACAGCAGGATAAAGACTAAAACATGGCTTTTCCCAGGAAACTGGGGAGAAAAAGCCCCAAACACAGCACATTATTACTAATAAAGACAGTTGAAGCAGTGTGGCTCCAAGACTTTTTCAGACACACTGGTAAGTGTCATGGCAGAGGGATGGGAACTGCTGCCAAGGAAATTTAGTGGAAGACTTTCAGAAGAAGCAAGGTCTCCTGGTCAGGCCTAGTGGCAATGCTGCTGTCCACCGCCTGCCTAGCAGAAACCATCCATCAGGCCGTCTACAACCCAAGAGAAACTGGCTCAGCATTCACCTCAATATGGCCCGATGCTTCTCCACCAGTGCTGGGACAACTGCTAAAATCTCTCTCGCAGCCACTGCAAGTGCAGCTGCAAATCAGTGACAGAGCAAAGACCTGGCAAGGCAGAAAAAGGAAGACAAAGTGCCACGCCAGCAGTACAGCAGGAGAGTTGCTTAAAAGGCAAGTTATCCTACACCCCTGACGGGTTGTGATGCTTCTCTCTAGCCTTTGCGTAGTTTAGCAGATCTTTTGCAACGATAGGTCTGTAGTTACAAGATCGTACTTTGAATCCCATTTGCATGCTCTGCTACGCCATAACGGCACATTCAAATGACTCTTGCAATGTATTTTGAACAAGTTGAACCCCGAACATCCAACAAAGGATTTCCTCTTTCTCCTGCCCATCCCCTTCCTGTGTGTTTACCAAAAACTTTCAGTTCCTCAGTGTCACTGACACCAGCTCTGGCGATCACTTAACCCTGTTCTCCAGCTCTCCTCCACTCACACCTGAATCACAGCTACCCCAGAGCATTCAGAACTTGCTGAAGGGTTTCAGAAATCCCGTCAAGACACATGGTAAGGCTGGGGTTGCCCCAGAGGAAACCATTTTCTGTCCCCTAGACCTAATGAATGTAAGCCTCATGATGCTGGCAAGGGAGACCCGAGCAGGCAATTTCAATAAATGCAATAGATGCACTACTACCCAGACCTTCTCCTACTCAGTTCATACTACCAGGAAATATTTTCTTTTTCTGAACAGAGTAAAACCTAGTCATAGGTCAGACCCACTGATTTATAAATACGTTATCATTATGTAGGAATTCACTCAAGCATACTCTTCACCTTTTAATACTAATTTTGTTCTAAGCCCCTCGTACAGTCTTACACGGAAAGCACAAACCTGCTTAGCAGCCAAATATACTTCTGCGCTAACTCCTGTAATACTGTGTTGTTTCAGCTCATGCCCAAGAAAAGGCTTGAATAAGATTTCATCAAAAAATTGATCAAACAGGTTTGTATACACCTATCTGTACAAATTAGCAAAGGAAACATGAAAAGCGAAGCAATATATTACAGACGCCACATCAGAAAGCCCACTTAACAGACTGTGTTTTTGTCAATGAACTTCCTGAAACAACTTTCTGTTAGACCAACAGAAGAGTAGTTAAGAACACATCCCAGAGGGAGTCCACTCCCTCCAAGCTTTTATCACATTCTGACTTCTAGTAGCCCTCTAAAACAGAGAAAACTGCAGAAAAGCCCATTCCAGAGGAGCAGCTGCATCCCATACGTCAACCCCTGTGGTGAGCTATCAAATTTTCCAGTTTAAGATCGCACAGTTTGCTATCACAGGCACTGTCAAGAAATGGCTTGGTCACAAGAACGTGCATAGTAAGAAGCAGGCCTTTGCAAACTGAAGTAGCAATTTCTACAACATATCAACCACAATTTAGACAGGAAGAAGTAGCCTCACACTACGCGCAGCGGAGACCATAGAGGAAGAAGGACACATTGTTCAGACTGTTTATCATTTGAGTCCTTTGAACTGAAGAAGTAAGATAGGGCGCTGCGCAAACACAGGAACCAATTGTAGATATTTGAGATGCCAGCAGTTTGAAAAAGACAGGCAATGCTGACCTAAGGGATGGCAAATACTGGCCTGAATGGTGCTAGTCTCCCCTTGTTCCCCCAGAGAAATGAGATCTACCCACTCTCCCCTTCACCTTTCCCTGGTCTCCTCCTCCTTCCGTCCCCAGCAAAATCCCGTCAAAATACCGTCTCTCTTCTGTCGTTCGGCTGACAGAAATAACTAAACTATTTACCTCTATGAGTACTTCATTAGGTCACACAACCAATACAAGTACCTCATAAATACTTGGAGGAAATGCTTCCAACACAAGATGAATTCTGCCTTTGCGTTTTGTTCCATGAACTCACATTTTCAGGAAAGGTGCCGAACACGACTGTGAATGATTCAACCTCGGAAATTACAGCATTTAATGACAATGTCAACAGGAAACGTATTTGAATCAGGCAAAAATAAATATGAAAGCACAGACCTTTCCATCCTTCCCTGAAGGACAATTAAGTTTAAACTAGGAAGAGTCACACTAAGGACAGTCGCATTGTATTTGCCTTTTATTAGTAGAAGCTGATTTCTTTGAGAAGGTACCATTACCGTTTACAGTATGGCAGTCTCCTCCTTGTATGCTTCACTAAAGACTGTTTTCATATGAATGTAATTTTACATTTTTTATCTACATCATTTCCTGTGGCATGGCTCGGCAAGTCTGGAAGCCCTTCTCCCTACACCATCTCGAGCACCCCTACACGTTCCTGAAAGAGGGGACACAAATAAATGGGAGAAATAGGAAGTAGGAATATGATCAGCAGGAGAAAAATCCTGATTCTCAGCTGAGCAACTGGTTCTTCTACAGAATGAAGCTGTTCTTCTTAGAGATAGAAATCCTATAGGGGCAAAATAACAATAAATACTACTTAACAGAGTCATGTGGTTTGGTGGAATTATTTACACACCCGGCTCCATAGCTTCAGAAGGAAGTATCACCTACTGCACACAAAGCTCACACAACCCTCAGGTTCCCCGGCCAACGGATTCTCCTCCCTTCCCTTGCATTAACACGTAACAGCTCACATCCTTCTGGTGTTGCAGAAATACATCTCTTTTTATTTATTTATTTATTTATTAAATATTTCTTTATTCATTCCTCATCTGCTTGTTTTCTGTGTTCATTCACTCTTGCAAGGGCTTCCTGGACCCCAAGAGTAAAACTGGCTCTGCGCTTCCCTGAACACAAGAAAAAGTCACTCAGAATATGTACATATGGAAAGGAGGAAGACCTTGCCCCCTCCCCAGATCATCTAGCCCATTGAGAAAAATGAAAATGGGTTTATGGTCTACATGTTTCCATCTAAAAACCTCGAAGACACCCATTAAGACTCCAAATAACATACTGTCCTGGTCTGAGGTACAGGTAGGAAAACATCTCCTTTTTGGGACAGAAATGGAATCACGTCTGAGATTAAATACCACAGTTCTTAAACTTTCCTGAACAGCTATAGAGAGGTCAAATGTTGCTCTCTGATGTGCAGCACAAGAAGGGCCAGATGTAGTGTCTCTGGTCTTCTGAGCCACCCCGCTAAATCTCAGCTACTAAGCTCAGCCAGGAGGACCTTGGACCTTTTTCATTGCCTGTTTTAGGAATTGCTTCCCACATCACCTGACATTCTGTGATGCCATTTATCTTACAAGAGCCAACAAGGCCAAAGAAAGATATCTCACTTCAATTACATAGATAAAATGGGGGGGGGGGGAAAGTATTATGAAAGGTTACTTATACATTCATAAATACATGCACAAAAGAATTTGACATTTATGGAAACTCTCTTGACAGGATAGCATTAAAAACTGGAATATTAAACAACTTAAAGGCAACGGGGTTTAACTTCGTATGCAAAAGTTTCATAATTCATTGCATTGTCAGAAAAAGTCATTGCCCAACTCCACCGGTCAAGGAACTTACAAGGAAAGTCCTAAGCCTTACCTTGTCCTCTGTATATTTATATAGGAAAAAACCACTTATTTACTCAACAAAACTACAGAAGAAAAGCAGAATAACTTCAAGTCAGCCAGCTACTGGACAAAGACGATTGTTCTATACTATTACAGTTGAAAAAAATACGTATCTCAACAGCACACAATTAAAATAGACCTTTATGTTATTAAATCAAGAATCCTCTTCTAACTAGTCTGTAGCTCACAAAGCTGAAATGGAGAAAGAAGCTATAAATCTCAGAAGAGATCTATAGAATGTGACATCTGTTGATCTCAGAGTTCATTAATTTTAATCCTCGCTCAAGATTTCATAACATCCTATTAACAGTTTCTAACTGATTTCTAGCCTGTTGCTACTTTTTCAGAGAAAACTGTCGTGATTTTTTCTCATCCATACTTTCCGTGTTGTTGATGGTACCAACGATAAAGGTACAAAGTCCCAACACATAAAAGATAAGTAACACCTACTCTGCATTCAATACTGGGTTGGAAACAATTCACACAAACATAATTTGACTACCCCTTAGATAAAATTGAGCTACATTTTCCCAGCATAGCTTTGCAATTTCCCGAGAAAAATCTTCCTTTTTTTTTTTTTTTTTNACTACGATGAGTGCAGACTTATCTACCCGGCACTCACACTTTGCAGATACTTGCAACTAACATTAAGATATCTAAATTACAAAAGTCTTCCGGGTACTTTACGGGATCAAGCTAAGAAACATAATTTCCAATTTGTATTATGATGTGCTAAAATACGTTAAGATTAGACAGACTGTTTATTTTTTTCAAAGACAGGAATGAAAGGCAAGAGACGAGATACTCATTTGGGGTTTCAGATGGAATAACAGAATAAGAACTCAANGGACAGACTGTTTATTTTTTTTGAAAGACGGGAATGAAAGGCAAGAGACGAGATACTCATCTGGGGTTTCAGATGGAATAACAGAATAAGAACTCAACCTTTGGGCTCCCTGTGTATACCCACAGTAGTATGATCTGGCTAAACAAGTTTTAAGTGTTAATCTCTTTAGTCTTTAGTGCCAACAGAGGTCAGCGAGGCGGCAAGATGAGTCCTTGCAAACCCATTCACTGCAAACACATAGAAGATGCAATTTCAACAGAAACTCTTACTGCTTTCCTGCAGGTACGGCATCAACCAGGCAGATCTAGCTTCACTTTCGCATCCTAAATTAAAATCGGGAGGAGAAGACCCCCTCAAGACCATTCCTTAGGCACACAGTACCGTTACAATAGTCGTCAGCAAGAAACACCATGCATCAAATACCGTTCTCTCGTCTTTCTTTTAAGCTAACGCACATTTCAACATACAGGTTAAGAGGAAGCAGCTTTAACTTGGAAGACGCTCCGGGATTTACTCTCCTAGAAAAAAAAGCAGTGTAAGGAGGAATACCCAGAGGCCACAACGTCTCCCCTAAGTCGAGGCTATCGCGCCTTGCCTTGAAACACGGGCTGCCACCAGCGAATTTCACACGCTTTCCCGCACGAAGCGGCCCGAAGGCACCCGAGCCCTCAAGACCACCGCAGAAACCGGGCAAAGCGGCAAGAGGGAAATCACAGTTTTGAGAATTATTTCCACCTCCCACCCCCAAAAATGCCCTATTTCCTTTAAGACCCCCCCTCGGCTCCTACCGGGAAGGTGAGGCGGCAGCGGCACCTCCTCCGGGAGGCAGAAGGAGAGGCAGAAGGCGAGAAGCCCCGGAAAGCACCTTCTACCCGCCGTGCCGTGCCGTGCCGTGCCGTGGCGGGGCACGGAGGCAGCCCAGCCGGGCACCCGCCCGCCCCCGCCCGCAGCACCCCGGTGGGGAGAAGCCGGGACTGCCTCCCCCCTCCCCCTTCCCCCCCTCCCCCGCGCCGGTACTTACTTTCCCGGGTG
>RSEF01000344.1:0-13008 GCA_003993805.1 Himantopus leucocephalus
TTATAAGTATTGATAAGATCCTCCCTCAGTCTTCTTTTCTCTACGCTAAAAAGACCCAAGTGCCTAAGCCTTTCCTTGTAAAATAGAATGCTCTCCAGCTCTTTCTCTTAGTTATCTACCTACGGGTTAAAGTATGTCTATAAGGTGGGCAAAAAGCTGAAAATTAGTTGGAGGGTATAACTGTAGCTTTATGATATCCTTAGCTGAGCTTGTCATGGCATTCAGTGCCAATTTCACGTAGGCGTAATACTTCTGTGGAACTTGTAATCAGTCTCTGCTCAATGACATTCATCTTTTATATCAGTAGTGAAAAGTACAGGTTTGTGCAATGAAATATAGGTAACCAAATACCATACTTCTAGATGAAACCAGGTCATTACACTAGATTACTTTTGCACAGAGTTGTCTGCTTTTCTATTGATTTAGCAATCATCTGAGCCTGGTTTAGTACATCAGGTTTTAGCAAGTGTTTTACCAGTGAATTACCTGTGAATCATAGTTTAGATGAAAGCGAAGTGGCTCTGTCCCCGGACCTTCATATTCCTGAGCTTATGGGGATCTAGGCTGAAAAGTTGTATTGCGTTTATGTGGCAAGGTTTTGGTAACAGAGAGCTGCAGGGGTGGCCTCTGTGAGAAGAGACCAGGAGCTGCCCTCATGGCAGACAGAGCCCATTTCAGCCAGCTCAAAGACGGACCCACCTCTGGCCAAAGTGGAGCTCATCAGCGACACTGGTGGCACCTCTGTGATAACATATTTAAGAAAGGGTTAAAAAAGCTGTGCAGATGTGTGAGACAGAAAAGTGAGAGAATGTGAGAGAAACAGTCCTGTACACACATAGGTCAGGGACGAGGAGGTGGAGAGGGAAGAAGGAAGGGGAAGATGCGCTCCAAGCACCGGAGCAGAGATTTTCCTGCAAGCCCATGTTGAAGACCATGGTGAAGCAGGTTGTCTCCGTGCAGCCCATGGAGGACAACAATGGAGCAGATATCCACACATCGGTGTGTGGAGGACCCCACACTGCAGTAGATGGATATGCCCTGAAGGAAGCCACAGCTCGTGGAGAGTCCATGCTGGAACAGGCTCTTGGAAGGAGCTGTGGGCTTGGTGGGCACCTGGCATCCAGTCAAGATTAACCCACCACAAAAGCACAGACTGATTGGTAGTTTGATTGGCAGTTTGATTGGCTTTCATATATCATGACTTGTGGCAATAATTTAATAGAGGTGACTGAGTTGGGTTTTAAGGAAGAGGAGGCTGAAATCTGCCTAGACTAGAATGTAAGTGCAATTGTCTGAATGTGTCCCTGAAGCACTTTAGGAGTCTACAAAAATTACTCGGACACTCTAAAACAGATGTGGGCAGGGCTTGTTCTTCATAAACTACTAATGCAAAAAAATTGTAAGGTTTCAGAAAAGTTTCAAGTAGACCTTGGGTGGAGCAGTTTTTTCAGTGCCAGGATGAAATTTCCAGCTAAATCCAGAGAGATGCATGATAACCACACTGCTCATCTTTGTTAGCTGGAACAGGAAAAGCAACGGTTTCAATGAATGCATCTATACCCAGTACATCTTTAAAAAAATCTACAGATTTGGGGAAGTATATGAATTGCTTTTATAGATCCTAAAGCATCTTAAAGTAAAGAGGGTTACATTCCCATAGATGTTGGCATCTAGAAATTATTTGTTTAACCCTGAAGCAGTTATCTAGGCTGCTTTTCTAGTCAAGAGAGAAAACATCTCAGAGGGCTATTCCTTTCACCTTAGTGTGACATGAATTAGTTAAGCATTTTCTGCAAAGGGAGTTTAGGTTAATGTGGATGGAAATGACTACCCTTTGGCTATTTTGGAGTAGGTGAATTAAATCCCATCCTAAAAACTTAAGATAAGGATTTCTTAAGTTTAACCTAGAATGTGAAATTCCTAATTCTAAACCCAAACAAACAGAAAGATCTGAAAAATAATCAGTTTTCTTCCAGGTTTCTGTGAAGTATTATAACGTTACTTTCTCTTACAAGGATAATCTCATTGAAATCACTGTATCTTCTGTGTGTCAAATTCAACTCTGGATCAACTTTGCTAGTAAGTTAAAAAAATATTTATTACCTTTTATAGGGGTTTTTACTGTCTAATTCAATCAAAATGAACAGGATACAGAAAGTAAATTTTCTTATTCTAATGCAAGTCTCTGCTTCATAATCTAACGTCAAAGAACATTATTAATTATTTTAGTATATGTATTCATCAGTGCCTTACAAAATGGCTTTTTATTATATCATGGGGGGCAAGGGGAGGGAAGAAACAGCCTCACTGGGGGTAAGCAATTCCCAGAATGGTAAGTTTTAAATCCATTTATTCTCTAATATGAATACATATTCAGTAGAACAAAAAGTTTATTCAGTGGAAACAGGTGGAATTTTTCTGGATGGGCAAATCTATACTCAGTTAAAAAGGTTTTCCATTTTGATTTACGCAAATATATGGCACAAAGTGGATAGACTGACTAGGACATCAACACAATGAGCTCGTTGAACCATAGTGCCATAGTATAAAAACACAGACTTGTTATCTGAAATACCCATAATACCTTCCAAATTTGGTTAAAGAATAGACTTTTCATCATTTAAAAAGGCAGCCTCAGACATTCTCCATCAAGGTATTACAGAGCACAAGAATGTGGTCTTGTCTGAGGTCCTGAAGGGTTTGTATGTGTCATCCTTGACTCTCAGCATGGATGAAATGACACAAAACAGGAAGGTGATTCTGGCTGTAGAGCTACAGGTATGCAAAAGGTACCCAACTGATAACTGGTCTTTTAACCCAGCCTATACAGAAGAATGCTTCAGGTTTCATACTGCTTTTAAAAGATGAGGATTAAGGGAGCAGTGTCCAAGGTTCTGTCTGGACAAGATGAAAGCAAAGCTAGTAGACAGGGTGCTGGAAAAATAGGGAGCACTCTTTTGTCCTACTAATAAATTGATAGTCCAGGTTTAATCGACCAACGTCTGTATTTCACATATGTTCTTAGTCCTCTGTCTTATTCTTCCCCTCCGATGGGAAAATGGGGTGATATTGCTGTTAAATGTGTTTTTTCCTGTACAGCTAAACTGGTGCACCCTCACATTTTTCTTTCACACCCAGGCCCAGGTTTCCTAAAGCCCTGTGTGAGGCTATTTCTGAAGGTCATTCACAGCAAATAGTCACCAGGCCTGCNAGACCAATGTCTGTATTTCACGTATGTTCTTAGTCCTCTGTCTTATTCTTCCCCTCCAATTGGAAAATGGGGTGATACTGCTGTTAAATGTGTTTTTTCCTGTACAGCTAAACTGGTGCACCCTCACATTTTTCTTTCACACCCAGGCCCAGGTTTCCTAAAGCCCTGTGTGAGGCTATTTCTGAAGGTCATTCACAGCAAATAGTCACCAGGCCTGCACAAACTTCACGTGTGTGACTTGAGCTACAGGCTTCAATTTAAAGCTGTATGAGCATTTCTGTGCAAAATGAATGCCGCAGGATTCTCTCCCAGCTCCGTGTGTTAATTAGTCTATCTGGGATGGTGTATTAATGAAGTATGTTACCACTCATACTCAAACAAGATTTGATCTCCCATAGTGATGTATCACAACCTGTTCCTGTCTCTTGTAACCTACCTGACTATTAGTGACACCATCTTTCTTTTCATGAGTCCTTCTGACAGTTTGTTCCAGCTGCAGATGCCAAGCTAAATGTCAACAGAATTAAATATTTAGCCTGCTGGTTCATTTTGTCAGCAAAAGGCCCACTGCACTGCAATGTATCCCCTGGGGCTGCAGTACAAAGCCCATTTCTTTGTTCAAGATGATTAGATGGGGTAATGAAGTTTTGAGGGATATAACTTGCCTTCTTAGAGAACAGATTGAAAATGGAAATGCGTATGTCTGACGATTAAGAAATTTAGTCTGAAATATAAATAATAAGCATCTTTTAAATGTGAAATTATAGTCCAATATTTTCATGTCAAAAATAGTAGATGCTTATTTGCTATTGATAGAATTTCACTGCATTGTATCAGGATGAAATAAAAAATCTTGACCAACCTTCACAATAAAAGTAATCTTTTTAAAACAACTTGGGCAATCAAAAGTTTTACATACAATTTATTTTATTTAATGTGTTACTATAATTACCTTGCTTTTAGAAAAAAATGCTACCTCAAATGAGGAAACCAGAATGCACCATTTATCAAAAGGTCAATCAAAATATTGATATCTTTTAAACCTTTTCTCTTTTTAATTGAGAAATTTGGTGAGAATCACTTTTCTCAGGAACACTTGTTTTGGTAAATGAGGATCTTTCAGACACCAAGAGTTCTTGAAAATGCCTCAGCTGACCAAATAGTCTGTGAAGGCATAAAAAACCCTGAGATAAAATATTTCCATACTGTCAGTAAAGACTGCTTTGAGTTTTCTCCTACTTAAACCTTTTTCAAACAGTGATTATAGTTAGATATTCAATCTTTTTTGGTCTTCTTTCTCACACAACGTGAAAAGAGAGAGCTGTTTTCTATTACTGGCTTCCATATGACATGTGTGACAAAGTATTCATGTTTTTTATTTCCTGTCATGGTAGTTCACCATTTTCCAGTTCCCTTAGTTCTACTTACATCACATACAATATGGTTACATTTTCATTATTTAACATCTTTGATCTTCTTCTGTCCTGAAATGACATAAATTATAAACAAACGATATTACAAGCACAGCTGTGTGGTTCTGTCTCTTTTTCTTTAAATAAATGCTTTTAAGCTTTTATATCTTTTAGCTGAATCTTTTAGAAGGATTTTGATTAAATCTCTACAGTTAAATATGCTACCAGTGTTTTTTCTGACCCCATGCTCCTTTATTAATGGTAACAAGTAACTGCATTTTCATGCAATATTTTCTATTAATAACACAGAAAGTCCAGATTTTAAAAAAATCCATTAGATAACCATAGACAGGGTAATACAGTTGCTGCACAAAAATATACAAAACATGAAAAAGGAAGTTCACAAAGCTTTCTTTTGCACTGTTCCTCTTCTGCAGATTTAATAAAAGTAGACAGTGAAAGACTACTCATTTAGAATTTAATACAGTTCAAACCTGCCTACAATTCTGTAGATGACCTGAGTTCTTCTCTGGGAAATGAATAACTACAAAAAATGTATTTGAATTTATGAAAGTACACAAAGGCTTTTAATGGAGAAAAGCTAGCAAGTTTTTATTTAACATTATGGATAAAATGGGCTTTGGCCGACTTCCAGATCCCAGATTATAGTCTACTAAATTTAACTGGTGCATGCTGGATAAAACTCATTAGCTCAACAGAATTATAAACGCTTCAGTTTATTCCTCACTGAAGTATAAAAATGTCCTTTCCCCCTTGAAGTGCTTTCAGAGTCTGTCCTGGAGATCCCCTTTTAATTGACCTGTATTTTGACTATAATCATCTCAAGCTATTGACAGGTGACAGTGAAAAATAAAGTGGCTCTCAAATTTTTCCAAGAATAGTAGTTTTAAATATTTTTAACGGATGTTGGATTAATTGTAAAATTAATTATAGAAACCAATATCAAGCAGCCTCCATCTCTGTTCTTTATGTTCTGCATTCCTCCTTTTCTCTTTCATGTTTTATAAAAGCTTTCATTAAATATCTTTTTCTAAGACAGCAAAGGACATGAGATGCCAATTTTAGTTAAATTAGACTTCAGAGACTTCATGCTATCTTTTTATATTTATAGGTTCATACACCTTAGCACTAAACTAATTTACATTATAGGGAAACTTCTATTGTGAAGTACATTTTCAGTACAGTAAATGAAATTTTATTTCTCACGCTTCACAAACTTCTTTTATCTATATTAAAATTGATTACTACTGATAAAGTCCAGAATTTTGTGTTAGGTTATGTGATAAAAGGTTCATCTCCACTCAGACACAAGGGCACAGAGGCACAACAGTGAGCAGGGGATCACCAATAACCCCATCAGAGACATGAGCCCCCAGCACAGTCCTTCCCAAGGACATCCCAGGAGATCCACGGTCTAAGTTGAAATCCATCATGATGAGTCAAGAGGCTCTCTGGGTCACCTCACTGCCTACTGCCCCATATACCCACATATAGGACTCCTCATGGGTGCAGAAGAGAATCTTGGGATTGTACAAGGCTTATTATGGGATGTTTGGGGGAAGATGCAAGGGTGGGAAAAGGGAGGGATCAAGGTGGTTTTTGGAGGAACAAGCATGGGAAAATAGATGAGGAGCTTTAGCTATTTTTTTAGGGGACGGTCACATATAAACAGGGTCTGGTCAAGACATTTGTCTAGCCTTGTGTTTGTACAGACACGCACCTGACCAGTGCAGCCTGTCCTGTCTTCTTATAAAACTCCATTTCTCTTTTCCAGGGTAGAGGGAATCTCTATTCCGCATGCATGTGTGAGATTTGGGAGACAGCTACTGAAGCAGCCTTAAGTCTGTGCTGGATACCGGGGAGACCAGAGGACCTGAGAGTTGGCTACTGGAGGGACAAAGAGGTCCAAGCCAACGACTGAGGAGGTCATGCCTCTAGGTGGGTTGGTTGAGAGACCCACCCATTTGCCTGAGTATGTCCATGTATGAGGCGACTTGTGATGGGAGGATCCCTGGGCAAACTGAGTCTGAGGCCAGTTACACGAGAGATCTGCAGTGTGTTGGTGTGCATGGTGTGTGTTGGCGTGTAAGGAAGTTTGTACTGGCAGCTGGAGCAGGGCTGTGGCCCCCAGCTGTGGGGGGACCCATAGTGCATGCATGTGGGTGCCGGTGTGCCTGTGAACATGTGAGGTGGCTGGAAGGCCAGGAGGTCCAGGGCCAGGAACTGGGCAGACAAGTGTCTAAGCCATTTACTGGGGGCACCCGTATTGTATGTGTGTGCAAGTACAGATATATTTCCCACTAACTGGAAGATGCCACGAGGGGGACTGGATTAGGCAACATGTGCCATCTATGTTTTCACCAGTGTTTCTGTATGTTAGTTTGTGCACACAGGTATGTGTGTATATATGTGCTGTGTACATGTGTGTGTACCTATTGGCAATACATGCCTAGGTTCAACAACACCACAGGATGGACCTGGGGACATGGAGCCGTGGCAGCCTCAACTGCCAGGCTGCTGGATTTGGCAGCCTCCACTGCATTCAGAAATATCATAAATGTCATAAGCGTGTCATCTGGAGAGTCTTAAAAGCAAGATAATAACTTAAAAATAAGATATCTGTCATTGATAAAACAATATTCAGCTATTATCAAGTAAAGACAATTTTTTAGTTGGGTGTTTCGGTCTCACCTACTTTAGTTTCAAACCTTTCTGTTTAGCTGGATGTAATTCACAGATGGAAAAGGTAACAAAAGAATGTGAGATTTTTCCATCCCTTGAAATCTCTAAATTAAGATTAGGTTTTTTCTTGAGATTTATGCTTCAATTCAGCTTCAAATTGTTAGAAAGAACAGATTGTGAAATTATATAATTTACATTATGCACCAGATTTGGTTGCATATATCCATTCCTCACTTCTGGCTGTGATAACTGTAAAACGTTTATTGTGTAATTGCAATTCTGCCATTGAAAATTCTACATGCAGGTTTTGTGAAACTATAAATTTTTGCAAATTAATCATTATTTGTTCCCAATGTGTTTAACTATTTGTATATTTTACATAAGAGAGATATTATAAATTTTCCCTGGGCAGCCTTATAAAATATATTACCAAATGTCACATTAAAATCAATTCCATGCTTTAGTGTTCACAGGATGAATACATCACATTTATATACGCTGCCAGGCTGTATAATTGTCAAATTTTTCAATGTGTTCTCATGTTTTAAGTGGACTGGGCTTGTACGGTCTGCATTTCCAGGCAGCTTTATAAACAAAGATATTAAAATGAGAAAGGGATGAGCTCTGTTTTTCCTGTAATTGAGAGAAGTTCTGCATATCCATAGATAATGTCAGAAGGTGTGGCTGACATTAGACAGAGCTAACTATATGTTACTGCAAATGTACTACATTTTCAAGGCCTGAGAAACAAAGGGATACTTTTTAATGCTTGAGATTTGTGTGGTAATCATTAAACTATCTGGTATTTATGTGGCAAGTTGAAACCCATATGATAATACCAACAATAAACAACTGCCCATGTGTTTTCAAATACAATTCATTTTTCACACTGAAATGCCTAAATACATGCTAGAAATGAAAACAGGTATTAATAAATATGAAACAAGCCTCTTCCTTTGCAATAAGTGCTTTTCTGACAACTCTACCATCCTGTTACATTACCTCTTGCTTTTGGAAAATGCTGGGTTTGTAGCTACAGTAGAAATGGGAATAAATGCACAGGTTACACATGAAATTAACACATGGAAATATTAGTTCTCTGGGCTGTCAAGTTATGCTTTCTGCCACTATTATAACACTTTGAATGAAATTTCCCACTATTATCAAAATATTCTGTTGCATTTTCTGAACTGAAATTTGGCACAAGCTAGCCAGATTTCTGCTTCCATTGCAGTGCTTTTGGACTTTATTCACCATCTGTAGGGCCCACCAAAACATCAAGACCTGACGTGACTGTTATCACCAGGAACGTGTCCATGTGACAATACATCCTTTCTGCCTGCCCAAAAATTAAAATTTGCATAATGCAAATATTCAAACGAACTTTCTTCAGCTGTGGATTTAGTCGCAATCAATGAACAATCAGATAACAAGAATTTTAGCTCAAGTGTTTTCACGGGTTTAAATACTAAAAGGTTCCTTCTTTAGAAATGGTTGCTCCATGCTCTGTATACTTTCTGCCTGAGACTTGTGAGATAGCTGGTATGTTCCTAATCACCTGCGAAGACCTCACAGTTAAAACCCTTCCCCTGGATGTTTACTGAATTGTTTTGTTGAAATTCAGACATTTAAAGAAATAACACCACCCTAGCTTCAGAGCTGGTCAGATAACATGTATAAAAATATATATTATGATATGCTAATCATATCTGCTAGTCTTCTGAACTGCTAATTGTTTTCTTGTAAGAATAGCTGAAAATGATAGGCCATTTTAACTAGTGGAATACACACTCAGAATCAAGAACTAGATTTTTAAAATGGTGCAAATATCCAATCAATCCCAGCCACTAAAAAACTAGTTGAATTATACGTATATATTAATTTAGCAACACAGGATAAACCATCTGAAAGAAATCCCCTCAATTCATATAAGAGACAATAAAGATTTAATCCAGGCTTGCAACTAAAAGAACTGAGTCTTTCCCATACAGCCCCTGCTTAAGAATGTGCTATTTCCTCATCTTCCCAGGTTCCTTCTGGATTTGATGCAGAAGCAGAAAATAAAAATCCTACAACTTCTGGGCTCTAGAGTATATTTGGGAGATTCACTCTTCAATTAATGTGTTTATTCTATGCTTACACCCTCTTTTACTGATTCCACTCCTTCAAATCAAACCACTTGTTCAAAGGGTGGTACACACTCAAGAGGCTTTAGTGGGAACCTTAGGTTTTAGGTGTACCTTCTGCCTGCTGAGATCTGGTACACAGGAAACGTGATATATGGGATATGTCAGACGAGGGACAAATCTGAATTTTATGTTGTATCCAGTTTATTGTTCTGTTATTGGAGCAGATTTGTTCTCCTACTGCCAGTGGATCTTACCATTATGTCATTCAAAGCTCCATTTCTGTCCATGTTGGGGATGCTTATGTTAATGGTTACCATAATGCAATCCTCATATTTGTCACTGGTATTCACGGATTCATTCCATGGCCTATGGATCTTGGCCTTCTGTGAAAAGTGATAAAGGAATAAATACAATTCATCTCATAGTAGTCACACAACACTATAAGAAACTTTCCCAACTCTGGTGAATTTAGTAAGGCCACAAAGCATATAATCTAATCATTAAAGGTAGCTGGAAATAAGACAAAAAGTTACAGTTATTTCAGTTGGCATAAATGAAAACAGAATGACAATCACTGGGAACTTAAAAGGCTATTTTTTGTTTGTTTCCCTTTTAATTTTTGTTTAATCTTCAGAACCAAGCACAAAAACACAGCAGGAAATATCTGGGAGAAAATAAAGGCATTTGCTGAAATCCTGCAGGGAGTTATTTAATTTCTACATCTCCTTTATTAAGTGTGGAATTATTAAAACCATCTTCCTATGCATCCTCTGACTATTTTGGAGGGAAGCATTTTGAAACTCATGAAACTGCCAGTTCAATTTTTCAGATTGTGGGTTTCTCTTATTATTTTAGATGTATTTGCAAAATGCTAATTTAGCAATATGTTGTCTCCAGTAATTTTCTGCAGGTCAATGTTTGTTAAGATGTTGTCTACAATGAATGTAATGCATTTCATCAGTCCTCAAAGAAATAAATCAAAATATTATCAAATTACCAAGGAAAATCAAACAGAACTATTGCACCTCCTTTCCTTCATTTGAGTTGAACACTTTTGAAGTGGGACATATTTTCTTAGAGAGATTTCATAAAGTTTTGCAAGTTAAATACAAAGATTTTGTACCAGATGAGACCAGCATCACTCACTGGATGAAGTTTATGCAACTAGACCTTTTTGCAGTAGTGTGGCCTCTATGGTTTGTTCAGTTCATGTGCATATCTGCCACACTTCCTATTATTATAGGATCTTATATGTACATCATTCAAACCTGTATAATTTCTTTCAAAATAAATACAGGAGACAACATTTTAAATAACTCTTAAAATAGTGATTTTCAAAAAGACCAAGACAACCTACACAAGATTTCTTTTTAATTCACTGTTCAGGACAATTTTCCTGCACAGATATACAATATATATACAATTGTAGTGTTTCAGAATAATATTTAGGCTTATTTATCTAAACACATCTTTCTTTGCATACTCTCACATACACATTTTGTGGTCTTCTTCAGGGAAAATTTCATATTGGACAATTTCTTATCCTTCAGGGACTGTTACCGGAGAAGGAGTGAATTACAAAATCATAGAAGTGTTGTCTGGAATGGACTTCTGGACATCATCTTGTCTAACCTCTAAGACTACCCTCTGCATGAGGTGCAGTCAGCAGTAGCTTTGACTAGCTGAGTACTGTGAGCGTCCAAGGATGGGGGCTTCACCACCTGTCTGAGCAATCTGTTCTAGTGAGGCACTACACTTCCAGTTAAAATGTTTTTCCTAATGTCGAACCTGAAATTCCCGAGATGTAAACTGTGGTCATTGTCCCATCTACCAGTGCTGAGAAGGGTTTGACATGTGTATTGCACATGTCATGGCCTCGAGGACACTGCCAGCCCTGCCTGGCTCCCTGGTGTGACACCCACCTTGCCCACGGCTGAGGACCCCATGTCTGCCCCCTCAGGGCCATCAGCCCCTCCCCAAAAGACACCACAGCAGGGATGATGTCCACTCTACTTAGAAAATTTGCTTTTCTAAGTGTCCTTGAATGGAAAGAAAATCACTGTAGCAGGTACATACAAGTAAAGTGACGGCAAGAAACATGTAAGAAGCTGTGTGACAGATATTCGATGACAAAATAGTCACATCATTTTCTCCTTTTAACTTTGCTTCATAACATAAGCAAAGGGATCATTCTGTTATACTGAAAACCCATCAAATTACAAATCATAACTGTGCTTTCCTCTTTTACGTAGCAGTAATTTTATCTACAGAATTGCTTACTACTGGAAATCTCTGTAGCTGAGATGTTAATGGAATCAATCAGTGTCAGAATTTGATAAGGATAACGAAAGCAAAGATGTTTGTAGTACACAGATTAAAATTATCAAGGATGTAAAGTCTCCTTTTCAGGTCCATAAACCAACCACTAACTGACAGGATCTGAGAGAAATATTTCTCTTTTGAATTTCTCTTAGAGTTCACTCAGAACTGTGAGGTAAATGAATTTATAGTATAGACCACTATAGCAATTCCTTTCTAGAGGAAAGTTTTAGAGAAACATTAGGGCAGACCGCTCCTTTCTAAGCGTCAAATATAAGAGAAAAAGCAAATTGATTTGAGTTACCTAAGACTAAAACAAGCTCAGGTAAAATTATCCTGTAACACCTTAGAAAATAGGAAGGGAGGATTATGACATATGCACCATATTCTGTAAAATTGAGATTAGTTTCTGACAAAATACGTTAAGACATGAAGCTCTTTATAGAGCAAAATGTTAGTGTGTGGTTGTGCTATACCAATCTGTTCAAATACTCTTTCTAATAAAGGAATATATTTAGGAAAAGAAAGTGTTTTCCTTTTTTGCAAATTTCTGTGTTTTCAAGGCCTGGTCTGCAGTAATCTCAGACTCTCCCCAGCCCATGGATATGCTGCCCAGAGCAGCAGCAGCCTGTATTCTGAGGCAGGGTATTGGCTTCTATACCAGTAAGCTGAGATGTGCCCAGTGGTGTAAAAAGGAATATGGGAGGCAGGATGCAGGAATCGTGCCTCTTTTCAGATTTGCTCTGCCCCATCAATAGCAAGACATCTTTCATCTGGAGGCATTTAAAAGACATGTAGATGTAGTGTTGAGGAACATGTTTTAGCGGTAATTTGGCAGTGCTGGGTTAATGGTTGGACTTGATGATCTTAAAGGTCTCTTCTAATCATAACAATTCTGTGATTCTATGATTCTATAGATGTTAAATTAGTCATGTTTTGGGCCGGACTGGCCACTGAAGTGAACAACAGATGGTCTCCTCCACCTGTCTCTCCAAGGAGAGGGGAGAGAGAGAGAGACTTATGAGTTTAGAAAAAACTAAACTACTTTAATGAGATATTAATAATAAAATATAAAGAAAATAATGAAATATATACAATATACATAAAACTGTATTAAGCTCCCAGGATGACAATCACGTCACCGGCAGGCACTAGGAAGTCCCGGACTGGACTCAGCAAGGGATGGGAATGGGATTCTGGATCTGGATTCAGGAACGCACAGATCAGGATCAAA
>RSEF01000349.1:0-13378 GCA_003993805.1 Himantopus leucocephalus
CACCTGCAGGTGACCTGACATGGAACACTCTTGGGCTTGGTTTGGAACACTGATATTTAGAATCTTCCAAACTGTTCTTTCTACAAATACGTCATTTATAACAGACTGGATGTTTAAGTGTCTTTGCTGGATCCGTGAAGAGCTAAGTGGCTGTGTAATAGTTCTTGAATACATTTCTGTAGTATGTTTTTATACCGGTGGAAATCCTCGTCTTGCTAGACAACTCGGCCATACAAAGACAGTGACAATGAAGTCTCCTTTCCTCTACAGGCTTAGAAGGGAAGAAAAAAAAAGTCCCCTTGTCATTGCACACATTCTTATTATTCCTATAGCACTTGTTTGACACAAGGATTTCCATNTAACACAAGGATTTCCATCAGTATAATGGAAAATGGAACGGAATCTATATGCAAACTTGGAAGGGGGAGTATTTATAAATACTTTCTTTAAAGGCAGATTTGAATTGGAGATAGTTGTGTGTACTACTTTTCTTAAATTACTCCCCCTTCTAGGCTTTCATATAGATTCCACTCCATTTGCATGCTCATATAATTACCNGACACAAGGATTTCCATCAGTATGATGGAAAATGGAACAGCATCTATATGAAAACTTGGAAGGGCGAGGATTTATAAATACTTTCTTTAAAGGCAGATTTGAATTGGAGATAGTTGTGTGTACTACTTTTCTTAAATTACTCCCCCTTCCAGGCTTTCATATAGATTCCACTCCATTTGCATGCTCATATAATTACCATGACGGGTATGTAAACTTACTACATTGATTACTTCTGTATGTTATCTTCATTCCCAAGATAATCCTGGTCAAGTGTAGTTCTGTAAGACAGTGCTTTACCAAGACAAGAGAAGTTTCCAAAAAATTAATCCAGATATTACAAAATAACTGTATCGGTAACTCTAAATGCAATAGAAATACTTGCACTTGCAGACTAGTGTGAATGTTTGTCAACCAAGGGAGGACTGGTCATTGTGATCAAGTAGTTGGGGTGCTGGTGGGATTGGTGCTCATGCAGAAGGGAGCATGCGTGTACGCGTGCACTTGCATGCTCAGTTTAAACAACAAAACAAAACCCCAAACAACTGAATATGTGATAGCAATATCTTAGTTTAAATGGGATGTTTGTTTATACCACTAACTTGATATGGAATTCTGTCAGCCCTACAATGAAATGCATGTTGCCAAGATACTAGTCATTATCTTCCACTCAGAATAAAATATGGGGTTTTTAATTTTCAAAAAATTTTTTTGGAAAGACCATTTTAGTACCGCTTGCTTCTTTTTAAGCACATTAATTTTAAATAGGTATTTTACTTGTGATTTATTGGGATTATGAAGTGATGATTTGTGTGCTGTCCCCATGGGATGGAGATCTAGGGAGGGATGGCATTACATTACAGCAGTGCCAGTGAGGTGACCCAAAAAGAGCCTAAGCACAAGGTATTGTGCAAGCAGGCAAGAAGCAAATTGTAAAATGATCTTGCAGATAGAAAAATTTATGGAACATTTAAGCTTTCATGGTGTTCTAACGGAATGAAGAAGGGAACTGTGAAAAGAGTATCATATCTATTTTGTCATCTGGGCGTTAGAATCTATTACATTGAATTGCACAACATATTTCTTAACAAATTAATAAGCAAGTTCAGGGATATCTGTTCCTGGAAGCAAAGTTTGCTTTGCTAGTGGATATGTGCAGGCAACTTCATTCATGCTGAAGCCCTTCATGCTGTCATAGCCTTGTGCAAGCACTGCTGCAAGCGAACTCTTGTGGCTACTGTGTTCCACATTAGTCAGGTTGAGAGAACTGTTTTCTTGCCAACTACAACCTGATCTTTTGACAAGTGTGTGTGATTTTTTTTTTTTTCTCCCAAGTCAATGGTATTTATTGCAAAAATAAATCTTGTACTTCATCAGGAAAGTAAAATCCAGAAATACAGTTAACCACCTATTATAGTAAACACTTTTTTCTTCTCCTGTTGAATAGTAACAGAGCAGACCAAATGTTTATTAATTAGTGTTGATCCCAACAGAGCCTTCAGGTATGCTCTTTAAGAACTGCAAATACTATAAAAACAACTAGCAGGTTTTTCCCTGTTGTTACATGGTCTCAGGGTACCAGTAACTCCTTGTGGTAACTACTTTCTGGCTAGAATACAACATCACCTACCATTGATTACCGGCCCTGGAAATATTTATGGAATAAATATTTGTACCTTAGAGTAAAGGGGGGAAACTATGAACGTATTTGTATTTCCTTTTATCCAGATTTGTCAAAATAACCTGAAGTGGCTAGCAACAGCCCAGTGAACTTCACTGTGGTATGGGTTATTAAATGCAGCTTGTACGTCAGGCTGACAATGTCATGTTCTCTCTGTGTTGCCTCTGACCTGACTTGCTACAAGGCTGGGTCAAATCTCTTACCAGCAGAAAGTAGGCAGTCTTATAGCTTGCTCCAGGGCAGAACAGAATTGGAAATGTTTGCCACCAGGTCTTTCTCCAACTGCTTGCTGAAGAGCTATATTTATAAAAAGAGAAGTGACTTCTATTCTAAGTGGTATACAACTAGCTATTGAAAGATAGTCTTTACTATTAATCAAAATCCAGAACGGTATTTCAGGGCAGCTACACACTTCATGTGTAACCCTTTGAAATCCTTCTGTGGTGTATATAGTCCAACAGAATAAATAAAGGTGACTGTCTATCTTCATAAAATATCATGTAGCTTGGCCACATTGCAGAATCTATTAAATTGCTCACGCTTTGCACAAGAAAAACAAGATTTTTTCCTTACTCTGGGATGCTTTGGGAAACCTCTTGTAACCTCTGAACGACACTTTGTAGAGAGCTCTTCTTGAGCTTGATCCTGCTCCTGACAGAGTTTCAGTATGATACAATTTTAAGGCAAAGATGTATTGCATTGAGCTATTTCTGGTTTTGAGCCCTGAATCTTAACATCATGTAGGCAGTCTTACAGCACTCTAAAGCTCTGTGCTGAGCAGCAGTTATTCTCCAGGTAATTAAGGTTCTTAAACTTATTTTTCTGAAAGATGTTTTTATGTAAAGTTTGTGAAGAAAGTGTTTTATACGTGAGGAAGAATTAAACCTTCTGGCCAATAGTTTGGCTTAGATTTGCTTTTACTGCATTTCAAGCATCGCGCAATACATTTTTTGAATAAATGTTGGATTAGGTGAATTTTTAATAGGTCAGATTTTGATCCTGTATCCTGGGTGTTACATTGCTATATTTGTGGAGTGCACAAATGTACAAGATACTGAAAGCATACAATTGTTTTCTGTTTTAGCCCACGAGCCAAGGTAGGCTCAACAAGAAATATGAGCATGGGTCAGACGTAGTTAATTGTTTCAATGAGTCATGGCTTAATCACATCTTATTAGTTAATGGTAAATCGGCTGAAATTAGTTGTCTGAAATTTTAAAACTTTATTATGAAAAATAATGCAAGATCTATAGTAAATTAAAGTTTAAATACATTTTTATGTTCACATAATCAGTTCTGCCTCCGTCTTCTGAGTGCTGAGTGACTAGTGAACCATTTGAGACGCTGTCAGTTGGAAGTGTGAGCTTTTCATGGCAGATTGCTCATGAGTGGTCTTAACATTAGACAGGAAAAACAATTTCTGAATGTAGAGTGAATGAGCAAGGAGGAAATAGTCTCCAGGCTAATATAGCTACCAATGGAATTATCTGGCAAATATGTCTCATTAAAAGTAGCTCAAATTAAAGCTGGAAACAAACAAGGAAAACCTTCCCCCCACTCCCCAAGTAGTTGAAGAAAAATAACTTAAGCAGCTACTTAGTGCTGATTATAACTGTAAGAATTTGGGATCAAGTTGATGGATGAATATTTGGCTTTCTAGACACCGCTGGGAGTTGAAGGCGGGGATGTCTGGGACAGCAATAAATCAGATACTCTGACCTACATACCTGGCTCACAGGTGTCTCACTTAAGGAAGGGGAGAGATGACATCCCTTACCTCTGTGCAGGGCTCTGACCATAACCCCTGGGCAACTCATGAAAAAGGGACAAGATGAAGCAAAACTTCTGGAAGTTACCAGATTTTTTTTTTCAGGGTGCTGGTTGCCCATTATAAAAAAATTCATAAGCCCAGTTGTATGGAGCTTATCTTAATTCAGACTTGATACTCTGCCTGTGTTCTTAGTTTACACTTGAAAAGAAACTTTTTCTGTGTTTTTCAG
Source organism: Himantopus leucocephalus (assembly GCA_003993805.1). Taxonomy (NCBI): domain Eukaryota; kingdom Metazoa; phylum Chordata; class Aves; order Charadriiformes; family Recurvirostridae; genus Himantopus; species Himantopus leucocephalus. The sequence continues at coordinate 4,237 of RSEF01000349.1, forward strand.
ATAATCTCACCTAGTTTTATAACACTGATAAATCATTAAATTTTGTTTTGTTACTAAAAGTCACAAACTGAATTTTACACAACACAGATATATCCAAGCTGTGTATAGTTTATAATGTGATATAAAAATATTTTTTTCAAGCATAGATAAATTCAACACAATCACTTCAGAGCTCTGATGTACAGTAGTGTATAAAATATAGCAGCCTTTTATAACAGAGTTGCAGAATTTATCTTCTTTTATTGCCACTTGTACTACAATAATTCAGAATGATTCAGGTTTATTCACGGTTCTCCTAAGTGATATCTTAGATGTAGTTGAAATGAATGTCATAGTCTACACTGTTTGTGAAGTCTTTGTTGTGTTTGCAAATGGCAATGTTGAAACTGTTGGGTTTTTTTATAAGGCTCCTGCTGGCTTTCATCAAATATAATAAGCATAATTAGAGAGCTTATTGTTAAACACCCCAATACTCTGATGGGGATGAGGTCTGCAGGGTATAACAGGTCAGAACCAGAAAGGATTTAGGGTCTGAAGTTCCTCTTCTGATCAAGCTTGTGACCTGTAAAATTCACCTAGTTTTGTTGGCATCTGTTTCTGTCACTAAAATTATCCAGTGGCTTTCTGTAAATACACAGAAATGCTTAACCTCTGCTGAGGTGAGCAGCCCTGATTCCTGGTGTGTGGGGTGTTGTGGGCTTTTTTTGCTTGTTTGGGGTTTTTTATGTGTGTGTTTTTGTTTGTGGGGTTTCTTGGGTTTTTAATGAGACGAGTTTCTTCTGCTCAAGCCTTTGTACTACTGGTTATGAAAGTCACTTGGGGTATAGAAAACTTTTCACTCTGCTTGTTTTTAACTATTTGTCTGATTCAGCCTTCGCTTCTTGATGTCAGTCACTTAATTTTGCCTAAGACTAACAGAAGCGAGTATGACAGGAGCAAGGGAAACATTAGGCTTTCAAAAGTATATGAAGAAGCTAGAATTTCTTAATCAATTCTGCCTATTAATATTCTGGTTGGAGGCACATAGGTGACAGCTAGGAACTGGAAGATCACTTTTGCAGGAGGCGGGGAAATCTTCTTCCTCCCAACCTCCTGTCTTACTCTTGCATGAAGTAAACTTACTCTGAAAATGGTGGATATGTTGGGTGGTGGAGGGAAAACACAAATGGAAAATTTTGATAGGCTTGCATGTGTGATGGAAAGCAAGCTTCTCCTTCAAAAAACACCAGAACACAGGAAGGTTAACTACAGTGATGGCCTAAATCTGTTTTTACCAGGCTAAAGGTGCAGAAAAGTACTGAATAAGGGAATATACCTTCTACCTCCATAACATTTTTATGGCAGAACACTTGTCAGGGAAAATAGAATAAAGTGTTAAGACCATAATTTCCTTTTGTTAAGCTCTTTCACAGTTTAGTAAGATGAATCTCATCTTACTCCTTACTTATATCCTCACACACATCTATTTCTGACCGTATCTCTTATCTACCTTCCCAAATTCTAATAATCTTTCTCTTCTCCCTTGTGTTCATGGGAACATCTATGTTTTGAACAAACTCTGGCATTTTTGCTGCCCTAAACATTGCTTTCCGGTATGAAGCGTGGTCTAATGCTTGTCTCCTAGCACTCTCCTGCTCTTGTCTGTCTGTTTGATGGCCGTTCAACCCTGACACGTGGATTCGTATTTGATTGCATTGCTAGTGCTGGGGGTTAGTGGGAGTAAAGAGACTGATTGATATTACCCTATGCTGAGAAGAAGTTGGAAAGACTTTTTAAAGACCAATAAGTAACTGTCTCCTGCACCTCTTGGAAGAGCAGAGAACTTCTTCCCTGGTGACAGGTAAGCTCCTATTTTCTTCTGACTTGCCATTCACATTTGGCCCCTCTCCCCCTAACCTCCTCTCAACTCCACACCATGTGTGTTCAACCCTGGCGCTCTCCTTTAAGGCTTTTTGATTGTGGATTTTTGATTATTTTTTTTTCTTTTGTGGACATACCAGTCTCTTGACAAGGTATTAGCTTTTCCATTTTTGAGATTATTTATTTCTTACTCCTGTGTATATACGTACTTTTTGCTAAAGTTCTGTAACCAAGTCTTTTATTTGATTTCTACCTGTAATTTAATAATCATTGTCAGGGAAAAACACCTGTTGGCAGGCACTGGTGGCACATTACTGCCTTTGAACGAGACCCAACATAAATCAGAATGGGATTTGATTTGAGATTACTCATAATTTCAAATAGAATTTCAAGAATTCATAATTACATAAATTGAAAAGATTAATGGGTTTGGTTGCATTGAACAAGGTGAAAGAGTATGTTACTTAAGGAAAAGCAGAGCTAGGTTTCAATATCTACAGTTTGGTGTATGGGAAGGGTAACAACTGTTATACCAGTAAAGGTGTGTTTGTGGGTGTTTTATTTTTTTGTTTGGTTTTGTGCTTGATTTTTTTTAATGAGCTTTCTTAATTCAAAAAAGTTTTCCCATTCTATGGCAATACAATACATGTGTCACCCTAATGAAAAATATTTTCAGTTGGCAGGAGGTATTGTACAGTTGTGCTGAAAAATATTAATGCAACTTAATTACCTAGCTCCTCTGTCTTAAAAAATGACTGTTAGCTCCCAAGCTAGAAAAATACATTAGATTACAAAGCTGCTGGTGCAGTCTATGAAAAATATACTTTAAAAATAAAGCTGTAAAGATTAGGTAAGGCTTATATCTCCAGCATCAATTTACCTAAAGCATTTGCATCTCGTAGAGACTTGCATTATGATCAATTGTGTAAGTTGTCAGAGCCTTTCATGGAAAAGCTGAAATTTAACAATGCAACATGTCATTTGTTACGGAATAATGCTGCAGTTTGATGTGTTGTGTCAAAACCAGAAGAATTCAAAACGACTGAGTTCTGTTAAATATGACTGATTATGAATCAAATAATGTACAGATCAAAGCGGTGAAGCTGGAAAAAGTGTAAATCTTACACGTAGTACCTAATACTGAGTTTCAGTCTGTTATTTCAGAAGCTAGTAGGAAGAAAAAGAAGCAGACAAAAGATTGATTGGCTTTATTGTAGATTGTTATGCTGCAAATATATGCAAATATAATTATTTGGAAAATGTATACCCTAATGTAGTAACTAAAAACATTAAAATAAATGTGACAAAATGATACACTTTTTTCACATTACATGGGCTGCTCTGAGTTTACACTGGGTTTTTGAAAGATAGCTACAAGTAGATCAACTTCATGAACTTGGCATTAATGAGAAATACAGCACAACAAAAATAAAATATATTGGTTCTGTTCTGACCTGTGGAGTAGGTTTCAGCATGAACAATTTGAGATTTAATACTGAATTCTTATTAATCTTTTCAGCTTGCTTTTGGGGGTTGTTTTTTGAAAGAAATTAGGTCTAATTTCCTAGTAAAAGTAATAAAGTTATTTTTTCTCCAAGAAAAATCTTGCTCTTACAATGCAGAATAAAAGTGTTTTTAATATCTGATGTAAACTATATGTGTGCATATTGCTCATAAAAAATAAATACATATGCAAAAGGAGAAGGAAAGGAATCTATATATGTAAATAGGAGGTGTATTTTTTTCTCTTGCCAATGCTTCCACCTGGCAAAAATTCCTTGTAAGCTCTTCTGATCTTCACTGATACTTTCTGACCTGTGTTGTCAGGCTGCGGAACATTCTTTAGTGTAGGTTTTTTGTTTCCTTTTACTGTGCCATTTCTCAATCCATCTGTTCGGTTTTTACTACAGAGTATGTCCTGTTTTGTTTATGTAAAATCACCACCAGAGGGAATGTTTTAGGAATGGGATGACCACATGCGACAACGATATCAATAACCTGAAATACCGCTTATGGGAGGCTGCGTGCCCTGGCAGCGTGCGCGGGGTGGTGCGGGGTTAACGGCTGGGTGCTCCAGTGCTTGCACATAGTGCTGCAGAGCTGAAACGTTACCCTCTGTTCACAGTGAACACTAAGAACCAAAGCTTCTCTAGCTTAACTAAACTCCTGGCATTTTTTTTCTTATTAGATTTTTAAATCCCTCTATGTGTGTATTTGGAAACTTGGTCTGGCTTCCATTCACTCAGGCTCAGAGTCTTATGAATTGAGGGTATGCTCACGAGGTTAGTATCACTCTGCGCTACCTAAGATCTTTCTAAAGGGCTTTGGACTATCTGACACTTTAAGATGAATGTTTCCACTCTTCTTTGTCTGTGGAGATTTAACTTGTTGTTTTTTCTCCCAACTTTGTTGGACAGTGATCTTCAGCTCTATAAACCTGTAAATAGGAGAATGTCTTCAAAGTTGTTGTTTTCTTTTTTAACTTCACATAGTTAACTTTACACATTTGTGTTGGATGTGATATCGGGACTGAACAAATAACTAAATAGACTCCCGAAGGAGATTAGAAATGCACTTTTCAACCATACATGTTGTTTGACAGCTCAGGAAGAGAAGAGTCTACTTCCTGCTTTATCTTGAGCTTTTAGCCTGCTCTTATTTTCTGGATGGTCACAGTTCTTTTCCTTCTTGCCTATTTGAAGCTTCAGCTGGCATAGTCTCTCTCAGGAGAATGTGGTAGAAAGTATAGGCATGAAGTATCAGTAAAAACAACCTAAAAACCTTAAGGAATTCAATTGTATGTGTGATAAAGGAAAGAACAGTGCTCCGTTTTCAAAAGTACATCACAAGNCGAAGTATCAGTAAAAACAACCTAAAAATTTTAAGGAATTGAATTGTATGTGTGATAAAGGGAAGAACAATGCTCTGTTTTCAAAAGTATATCACAAGTACTCGTTAATGCTTTTTGGAGGTTTTAATTCTAAACTGATCTCTTGTTGCCTAAATCCTGGCTACATATACCTTAAATGAAAATCAAAAGCATCATTTAAGAGTATTTCCATATGTCCCTTACTAGTCTGACTTATCTTTGGGGTTTTGAAGGGGAAGGAGAAGTAGACTTTGTCCAGGCAACTCTGCCTTGCCCTGTCTGGAACATGCCTGGAACCAGGATGGTCCAGCATGAATTCTTCCTTGCCTTAACGTTAGCTAGTCTGGGTTGGGAGACTGCATTTCACAGTGCAAAACTAAAAGAAAACCCTTTATCTCCTTGTCCCTGTGAAGTACTTGGGAACATAAATTCTGTTGGATTTTGTTGGCACAGGTATTATTTACATGCTCCGTTATCCTACTTTGTTTTGGTAGTACGTCCTCAAATCCCGTTATGTATTTGTAAATAGCTTTTTTGATATACTTTCAGAAGCTTCAAATCTAAAATGTTGACTCTGGAAATTGGGCAAGAATGCTATCAGACTATCCTCTGGTAGGAAAAACATGCGGGTATGACTGTTTACAAAGATATGAAATTAAACAATGACTTTTGTTTTCTGCAGCACTCTGATAATAATGCACTGACACATTAAAATAAATGTAAAGTGCGCTCAGAAATATTCAGTACAAAGGGATGTGTACACTCATCAATGCTTCTAACTCATAAAGCCAAAGTCCTGGCTCTTCTACTCCCCAGGATGAGTTTTAATTTAATAAACTCACTCCAATATGTCCTTTTGCCAAAGGGAAATCCTACCTTCATTTAGTTACAACAAATGAGACTCATGCAAACAGATCTCTTCCTTCTTTTCTCCTGGGTTACTTTGGTTTGTCTTTATTTAGTAGCTATTTTTGCAGTGTCACTTTCTAGTTAAATAAAAATCTGGAAGAGAAAGTTGAATAAAGAAATTCCTTTGATACCAGACTTGCAAAATCTAGACTTTGCCTAAAACGTTTCTCTTTAATTGCCAGTAACAGGATAAATACTTCATGAACTTCATTGCCTAGTGCAATCTTACATTCAGGAAAGTAAATGTGTAATTATTCTTAGTTCCTACGGTATTCAAACATGAATTTTAATGCTACCAAATTGAAGTTTGCATATGCAAATATTGTCATAGGGAACTATGAGACTCGTTTTGTTCTCTTTTTGCAAATTACATTACCAGAAGTGCCACACTTCGTTGCTAGTTCACAGTACTGTCTTAGTCATCAGTGTTGACAAATTACATTCTCAAGGGAAAGAGAACTACTTTACATCTAAGGTGATTTGGCCACAGTCAGCTAGACCTCAAAATTCAAACCTGAGTAGCTGTATCTTTTTTCTTTTTTTTTGAAACAAAAGCAAATCAAGGAGTGGTGAGCATATTTCAGAAATCAGAATGTAGTTTCTGTTGGAAAAATATGCATACAAGTTCAATGAAAATCAATAATCTCTAGTTCTGAAACAAGTCCTAGTGGAAAAAGCAGAAAAACTAGCTAAAAATATCATATGATAATTATTATATTATTCTAATTATACGGTCATCTAGTAGCTAAAAAAAAAAATAAATCTGTAAAATGGTGTAGGTAACACCTGATACATTACTGAGGGGATAAACAAATCACATTTTAACTTATGGACTGAATTTTGAAGGTATACTAGGATCAAAGGTATACTAGGAAGAAATGGAATTGGCCAGAGCTGACGGAACGGTGATGATTTTGTGTATATCATGCGAAGCAAAGCTTTATTAAAGTAAAAATTTCATCTGATGATTCTTCTTAATGATTTCATAATGTGATACTTTTTTTGTTGGAAAGAAGCAGCAAAAAAAAAAGTGGTAGTTACGGAGCAAATAGAGAATTTTTTTATTTTACGATCTGGACAGAGTATGTTAATCTGGCAGGTTGGGAGTGTGAAAATACATAGAATCATAGAATTGTTGAGGTTGGAAGGGACCTTTCAGATCATCAAGTCCAACCATTAACCTAACCTGACAAAACCACTTCTAAACCATATCCCCAAGTACAACTTACACCTCCAGGGATGGAGAATCCACCCCCTCCCTGGGCAGCCTGTTCCAATGTTGGATAACCCTGCCAGTGAAAAAATTTTTCCTAATATCCAACCTAAACCTCGCCTGGCTTAACTTGAACCCATTTCCTCTTGTCCTTTCATTTGTCACTAGGGAGAAGAGGTCAGTGCCCACCTCTCTACGATCTCCTTTCAGGTAGTTGTAGAGAGTGATTAGGTCAGATACAGAGCATCTATGGAAAAACTAGGTAGTAATTCATCATGTACATAACTTATTCTTTACCACTTTTTCTCTTAGTTTCCCTCTTTCTGATAAATATGACTGACTTCATCTTAGGGATGCTCTCTGGGTATTCCTCTCTCTCTTGGCACATTTGGAAAGAAGTCGTCTGTGTTTGTGTGTCCAAGTTAGCTGTTGGAGACTTGTAAAATCCGCTGTCAGCACACAGTCCATACAGTGCATGCAATAGAATCAGCCATCTAAAGATCACTACTTCATTGTGTTTCCTAAAATCTCTGACCTGTAGCACAGAGGGTAATCCTCTTAAGGTTTTTAGTGTGTTTACACGGGCACTTTCCAAGTCAAATCTCTTCCAAGAGTTTAATGTAGATTCAACTTTCTGTACAATATTGCGCTGGCATCTGATACAAAATATATTCAGTGGGTGATGCTTGAATATCTGAATCATAGCTGAAGCTGAGAACTCAAAACATGTCCCTGTTCCTCTACAGTGATTTAACTGAGCTGAAACCTGGAAGCCAAGTTGAGTATACCTTAATCTCCTAACGATAAAGTTTGAAGATATCAAATGGAAGAGGTATTGCTAATCTACTGCAGTGAGGATTGTTATTTTCAGACCCTCTAGAAACTGTATAGATCCCATTACTACAGGGTAGGGGGAAAGCATTGGTGGAATTGAGAAAAACTGCCATAAGCATCCTGTTGCAAAATTAATCACTAATATCTATAAACCTTTAGAGCAGGTCGCTGTTAAAAGAATCTTTAAAATGGAATTTAATGGTTGTGCTTTTTCACAAATGACATGAGGAGCTTCAGAGTTTCAGCACAATATTCAAAGAGTAAAATTATAATTGCATATAACTTCTAGTAACAAAGAAGTGAACGGAGATTTCACCTATGTTCTGGGCACAGCACAAGGTAGAACTGTGGGTTCATCAAGTTAGCCTAGCACAAGCTATGGAATATGTGGTTTATTGAGGCAGTTTTTAGAAAAATACTCTTGAAATGGAGGTAAGTGTAGGAGATCTCTAGGGAAAGACAGCTCATGTTTTTTTAATGATAGGTTTATGCTCACAAAAAAGGTTCATGTACTATCACTAATTGAATATACCTATATATTCTGGAATATTTCATGTTTTCTTTGGTGCCTTAGGCTTCTATAAGGTAATTACACAAGTAGGTGGGGAGAATCTTGAAAGCATATGATACTATTACTTTTCTAGTCACAATTTGTCCAAAGTACAGCTAGAACAAAGCCAACTCCTCTTTTCAGCTCTGCTTATGATATTGACTCAAGACATAAGATGCGATATAAGAGTTGGGATTGCCTCCTGCTTCTTCCTCTTCATAGATTTAGGAAACATTTTTATATAAATCTTCACGTTAGTTTGTAACTTGGTAAAGTTCTGACATCGGCCTTTTTTGTACGATTTGTATTCTCTGAGTTTATTAATACAAAAAAATCAACAACTCTTTATTGGTATGGGAATACAAGGAATCTGGGAAAACACGGGTAAAAATGGTGAATAATTTGTCAGGGTTGGTGGCACCTTTTTATTCTACACGTAAGAGGCACTGTGAGATGATGAGTCCTACGATGAATGTACCTAGAGGAAAGGGTTCTGTTTGGGAAAGCTGAACCCGTAGGTTACTAGCAAATGTGTTTTCAGTGTCTTTCTGTAGATTTCAAAGACCAATTCAGGGACTGTGAGGTGAAATGTCACCTTCCTCTGGATCTTTCGAAGGAGCTGCTGGTGCAATGAATGAATAACCTATCTGCTTTTTCCACTTTCTGAAAATGACGGGGATGACGATGGTAAGAAACGGAAGGGGTATGAGGATTTGAGAGATGATGGTGAGGTGCAGCTGCAGACCTCAGCTTATTATGAAGCTAAGAAATTCAGAAAACACTGGCAAACAGCAGCTTCAAGTCTCAGAGGGAGAGTAACCCAGAAAGAACTTGAGTGGAAATGCGAAGTATCAAAATTATTAGGAAGAGAGATGGGTGCTGGCAGTTTGGGGCAGTCGGAGCACCC
>RSEF01000351.1:5293-25807 GCA_003993805.1 Himantopus leucocephalus
TTTTTTTTTTTTTTTTTGCCTGATTCTCCCTAATTCATGAAAAGTGTTGTAGGAGGCTTTTCGCTCCCCGCCTGAATGGGCGAGAGCGTGTTTGAGAGACACCGACAGCGGTGAAGCCAAAAAGGACGAGCTCTCTGCCAGGGCCGCCGAAGACACCGGCTCGTTCATCCACAGCCTTCCTTCGTGGCTGAAAATTGAGTTTCCCCAGCGGAAACAATTTGCTCTTCGCATGAAGGTTTGCCGAGGGACCGACTCCAACACAAGCTCTCGCCAAACCACCACACAAGTCCCCCCTCAAAGGGAACGACGTGGGGCCCCTTCTCCGCCCTCGCTTTGCTCGGCTTTTGTACAGCTCGCGGGGAATGGAGTCGCTTACAACTGATTAAAAAGCAGCTTGAGTGCGAACGCTAATTCCGAGCCTCTCAGGCACAGGTTTGAGGCTGAATTTCCCTAATTTCCCTCCAGTCGTGACTTCTCAGGCCCACCCCGCATCCAGTTGCAATTACCTTCTGCCAAGACGGCTATTTTTATATCCAAATCCCTGGATTTTCTCTAGAGGAGACACGGCGATAACGCGCTCTCTCATACGCCGTGCTTCTTGCCTGGAATAGGTTCGCTGTTTACGTCGTTTGAGTTTTTCATTAATTACAGGTCTTTTTAAAAGCGATTTCAGACCTTCGTGCAAACGAATGAGCGACAGTTAAAATACGAGGAGCAGAGCTGCGGCAAGCACCCTGCTTCCCGCTCCCGGTAATACCGCTTACATCTTCATAACTAATAATTTCTGGGTAGATCATGACAGACCTTCACACAGAGAAGCGGCGGGGAAGAGAGAAGAGGAATCTCTCCCCGTGTTAATTTGAAATGGAGTCTGATACAAGCGTGGCCCTTTGCTCACACTAACACACCGGCGTTGAAATACCAGCCGGAAAAAAAAACGGACGCCCTTGTCGTGCCTGCTCCTTCTCCCTGGTCACAAAGGGAGAGGGAGCAGGTATTAATTAGCCTGTTAATAAGAGATACTGAAAAATATCGGGAACAACTTTCCCCACGCAAAGGCAAGTTGCATCTCAGTTTGCTGAGATTTTTTAATCATAATTTTGCATGCCTGCTCCGCGGATCGGCGGAGTGAGTCATTACAGGAGCCTACAGTCACCGGAGGCTCCAAAATGAAAAGGGACCTCCCTAGAGAAATCCAGTCAAATCCAATTAGCTTTATTACCGATGGTAGAAAGTTAGGTGGTGTCAGAGTGCTTTCCTCCCGTTGATTGAATTTAAAAATATAGTTACTGCCTCATTATGTGGTTTACTTTTGTCAACTACTGTATGTAGCACTTTGCTTTTATCTCTCAATAATAGTTTCGAGTAGGAAGATCTCTTCTGGCTGACATGGAATTAATTGCAAAGCTCCCGTGGAGACATTAGAAAATTCTATGTATCATTAATATCCAGATTAATATCCAAACCTTTCAGGGTCCGGAAGAAAATAGGATCGGAGAGGGGCCCCACTCCCTTGGCGTTGCGAGCTTGGATTCTGAAGTAGTAGACGGTGTCCAGGTTGAGGTCCATGATCTGGTGGGTGAGCCGGTCGCCGCTGATGGACTCCATAATCCAGTCATCGATGGGAGCGTTCTTGTCCAACGTATAGAAGAGGATGTAAGCTGAATAAACACAGTCTCTCGGTTAGTGCCGCAATCAAATTTGAAGGCGCTTCTCTTACGAAACACAGATAAAATTCAGATTTCTTAAAAATCAGGGTTTTCTTTTTACAAGCAGGGATGGCAGCTCTCCGATCAAAATAGCTTTGAGGAATGTTATGGCAATGCACATCTGTCTATTTTTAGAAGAAAACCACAAGTACAGTATTCACTCTAAGAAATATCGATTTAACAAACAAAAAAAGCAGGTAGCACACGTTAAAATGCTGCTACAAGTACATTGCTCAAATTCAGGTGCACCATTTAGGCTGATAGCTGCCATAAACCATATGATAGAAGTCTTCAGTGTTTCAGTGCTGAAATAAAACTAAATGGCATTAATGATCCACATCAATTACTGGCTGCTTATGGGAAGCCATGCAATATTTCGTGGCAACTGCATGGGAAAGTATTTTGGAGAAGAGAATGAAGGATGAAAAATTCTGATAACTCAGAATTTTGGTAACGTAAGAGTACTACGATAACTACTTCCCACTGAATAAAACTTAAAATTTTAGAACTTGGAGAGTAGAAGTACCAGTGTTCGGAAACGACAACGGTTTGTAGGAATTACCTTGCCAGAAAGCGAAATTCTGGGAAGAAGAAAAAAGCCTGTAAGCACGGCTGAGAGGTCGAGCACACCCTGCAACACCAGTCTCTGCCCAACTTCAAAAAGATCTTATTTTTCTTTTTCCTGAAAGGCTCCCTGGCTAATTAATCATATAAAAAAAAAACCCGCTCTAATTCTGGTGTTAAGTGCCGTGCCGCAGGAGCGGAGAGAACCCGAGCGGGTCTTCGGGACTGCCTGAATCCACAGTTACGACAAGGTTGGCATAAGCCTTATTATCGCCATTGCCCTATTCTCTTCTGAAATAAAGATGCTTTACGAAACTCAATCCACATGAACGGTTACACTGGTCACCACAACAGTTGGATTAACTACATATAAAGTTACGAAAACATATATATATGTTTCTCAAATTAACACAAATACAGTCCCTCGTGCATGTGTAGGGATGGAGATTTGGTCGTTGGGGACATTTCTGCTCTCCACAAGGAGTTGTTTCCTCTGCGTGATACTTCTAAGAAACACTTGACCACATATGCAGTAAAAAAAACTGCCTACAAGAGTCATTCTTTGGCCAAGTGCTCCAAGAAGGAAGTTTGTGCATGGATGTCAGGGGACCCAGTCTGAATGCTGCGGTCGATGGAAAAACTCTATAAAAGTTCATTCGACACCTCGGAAGTCAGGAAACCTTTGGTTTTCTGTTGCCTTTTAGTCACTGGGGAATCAGCACCATTAGCACTCATTTCGGCGCGTTGTCCATCAGAATGATCATTTCTCCTCTCTAATGGCTCCATTAGGTTAGTGTAAACAGAGCTATTTCATCAAAACATCCTCCTTTCGGATGTGGTCACGGATTGTACAGTCCTGATGATAACGTAGAGTGAAATTACACCCAGTGATACAAGTCTAACCCAGGAATCATTATTGCCGGGCGACGGCCGCACAGAAATATATCCTTATTTTGTTGGTAATATAAATTGGGATACTTTCCTGGTGTAGCTCACAACAGCACGTCTGACGCCAGCGAAGCCCCGGGCTGAGTTACAACTCTTAAAATCTAACCCAGGGCTCTTCACTGCTAACGGCCCACGCGGGACGGCACTCGGAAGCGTTCTTCCCCTTAGGTTGGTATTTCCCACCGCTCCAGCAGCGTGTTGCTGGGATTACCAGAAGTAAGGGTGACACGGGCACACTTTCTGCCACACAAAAATATGTTGTAGAACTGGTCTAACCCAAGTGTTTGGAGCCACGTGACCATAACGTGCATGTTTTTGAAGACGAGCAGTATTTCTCCTAATAATTATATGCCTCTGAGATGTCTATTAACAGCCCAAAATCATCATTTAAATGCAAAATCTCAGACAGAGCTCTACTGTATTTTTCAAACTAAATTAACGTTAAAGGTTCTTAATGGATTTCTTAATTAGGCACCGAGGTTATATGTAATATTTTGGAAAATAAAATCCGTCATTGTGAAGCATCTACGAAGTTCAGTTCTTGTCAGTCAGTATTAGGGTTTTTTTTTTTTTCCTGATCATCATTGCCTTAAATTGTTATTGTAAAGTTAAATATCTACCAATAAATTCTCCCATTATGTGCCGCACCGAACAACCTATCATTATGTATATTATGTATTGCATTATTGCCAAACAAAGTACTTATTATTAGTCATTTCTAATTATCACTGAGCAGCACGTGCCACCAAACCTGTGCTTAGAGTGCTGCATTTTTTAAACTTATATTACTGCTTTTAGCATTTAAAAAGAAAAGATTTACATCCTCTGAGTTCTAGACCTTGCAGTATTCCTAACATTGCCTTGAATCCTAGACCAAGTTGGCTGATAAAAGGAGGGAAAACACAGCAACGTCAGATCAAATAGCACCCAGGAAAAAAAACAACAGAGATAGAGAGTGAAAGCAGCAAATGATCAGAACAGTAAATAAATGGAGAATACAGGATAATGGAAATGTTTACCGGTAATTTTTCCATTGGCATCCAACGGCGGCTGCCAGCTGACAATGACGGCTCGGGGCTTCCCTTCCCGCGTAATGACTGTCAAATCCTTGGGAGCAGAGGTTGGGGCTGAAAATAGTGAAAATAATTGAAAACAGAAGTTATTCACCTTCTTTTGAATTCCTTACACACCAAAGCAGGCATGAACTACTCAGTAGATGTCTACCGCTTCCTTAGATCCTTTCAAATGCGCGTGTCCTTAGATGCATTTCAAACACGTAAAATATGATTTGTCTCAAAGTGATATTTTAATAGTGGCAATTGTACAAGACGCTGTGTGTGGATACGTTAAAATTTGGTGGATACCTCTTATCCTCCTATATTGGTCCCTACCGCTAAGCAACCACCAAGGTAGCTGAGAACATCTAATACACTCTGGGAGTGTAATAATATTGTGGCTTCTCTGTGTAGGTACGCACCAGTATAAAACAAATACAGTTGTGTATATTCATTAACTATATGCTCAGCTTGGGACGCTTAGACACGATAGAAAATTCTTAGCTTTTCTATTTCGGTTGCATTAAAGACGGAAGGTTGGATTTCTGAGCCTGCAGTGTCTGCTATGCACCCTGCTTTACTAACGCTGGCCAGGAGGTCTTGCGAGGTGGCTCAGATATTTTAAAATCATATCTTAAGACTCTGGAGGAGAAAGGAAAAACGGGCGATTATCAACAAATAGTTAAGAGCGAGGAGTAAATATATTGGTGCTGAGCTCATTGCTCATTTACTCGGTTTTGATACAGGCTGTCGACGACTTAGAGCGTATAGGTACCACCACAGCATGGAGAACGCAGTGCACGAACACCCCATCATCTGTGTCCTACCCATATGGCCACTGAACAACTTCCTTGAATGTTTGAAGAGCTGCTCCAAAGTCACTTTAAGAGGTAAAGCTTTAAAAATCTGTTGGGTCATGCTGAGCTAAACCAGCCCGATCTAAAGCACAGACGCAAATCTTCAGGGTGATGAACATTCAATGATCTCAAACAAGAAGAAGGAAGGGAAGAGCCAGCTGCCGTACGGGCTCTGCTCACAAGGAACCGATCCCTTTGAAGTAACGCCGAGCAGATGGCCTCACGGTATTTGCATCACTTGAGCTTTTCAAAAGTGCCATCCAGAAAGCAACCAAGAAATCTGCACACAGAAAACAAAAGTTCCTTTACTGTTGTCGTATTACTAAGCAGGTGACAACTGGTGCTCTCTGTGGCAGATTTGTGGTGGATTATCTCTTTGCTATATGTGCTGGAGCAACACGTTCGGTCTGGTATGTCCAGAGCCAGCACCGATGGGACTCCCGGCGTTTCACTTCAGTCTGGTCACCTTAGCTGCTCCTCGCTGGAAGCATCTTTCTCAGCCTGAAGTAGGCAGGCTACAACTCAAGCTCACAGATCTTTGAGAAGACTCTTAATCCCCCGCAGTGCCCGGCATGACGTGAGCTCCCGCATTGCTCGGGAAGTTTGTGTTATTGTTATAACTGATGCGATGATGACGATGATGAGAAGGTTGCGTTGCATTTAAAAAAGCCACTGAGCTTATAGCCAGCTTGGGACATTGGCTCATCGGTTTGAAGTACTAGAGGAAACATCTTGGACTGCCTTGCTATTTCAGGGAACTGCAAGAGATAACCCTTTTCATAACCGAACCAAATTTGATTTTCAAAGCAAAATTTTCCTTCCCTTTACTTCTTTCGAAGCATATTCTGCAATATTCCCCAACCTCAGATACATGATTGCATTTCTACCCAAGTGCGCCCACCTGTCTTTATGCAAACAGCATCTTTCCCTTAAACGCTATTTTCCGTTCTCTGGTATTAACCCTTTTGACATGTTTTCATGAATTAACCCTTTCCCTTCCTTCCTTTCTGTCTTTTGAGAGGTTAAACTAGCAGAGCCTGTAAGCCCCCTCCTGAAACACAGGCTTTCCATGCCGGCGATCGTCACGTGAGTCCCGCTGAGCGGCTGGAGGTTGAGCTCTGCTTTCAGCAGATCGTGAACGTAAGATATCGTGAGAAAAATCAAAGCTTGAGATGGTTCCCTCAGCACTCATTAACACCCCTCATATCAGTAAGACTTGTGTAGGCAGATCCGGGGATGGAACTTGGCTCCGAGAGTTGCTTTTGAATTATGGGCATAACAGCTCTCCCCAGCCATGGTAGTAATCTCCAGTGAATTCTGTATCGATGCTGATATGTATGTTCTTTAATATCATTACGGGAAATTCAACATGCGGAATGGGTACAAAATAGGCAATAAAGATCAGCAGTGCAGGATGCCCTTAATTAACAGAGCTGCTCCATCAAGCTCAGATAATTGCATTGCAATCACATGGGAAAATCTAAGGACACATATATTCTCTCTTATTTTCCCTTTGTTAATTAACTGGCGCGTACTGTGGTTTTCATTTAAAAAAAAACCCCAACAAATCAATATTTACCAGCAGATTTCATTTGGTATCCGCTCGTAGAAACTGATTTGCAATGGCACCTAGAGTGTTTTCAAGGCCAGCAGTCACCCTCAGGAAAATATAGCATGTGCTACACTACGTCGGTGTCCAAATGCACATTGCTGTCTACAACAGACGACGAAGAAAAATATTTTAAGCAAAGCCACAGACATTCTGATCTACGGACTAGGGACCGTAGCAAGAGATATAGGCAATCATCAAGGAAAACCTAGTGGTTCTGCGGTATCCAGCCTCATGCAGCTCAGTGGAGTTCTTTAAAAGCAAATCTACTCGGGATTTTCAAACTGGGGGCTCAATAGCTTATCCTAAAAGAAATGCAAATGTAATGGAAGACCCTACCCTTGTTTAAAGACAGCCTAGGGATCAGGATACGGGCTTCCATTAACGCCTATGTGACAACATAGTGAAGCCCGGGCATACTATTACCCTACTGCTGCTAATTGAAGGCGCACAAAAGAGAAAGAAACAATTAAGTTTTGGAGAGGATGTTCTTATCCGCAGCGATCACTACGCCTCCATCCCTTTTCAAATGTTTTTACCCCACTGAACAGGTAATACGTATCCGGTGTCTGTTATCAAAACTGCATTCAGTCCCCTTCAGAATCTGAAGTGTCTTTCAGGTCATAGCTTCCCGCTTGGAAAATACCACTTCAAACGCTTGAGAAGAGCAGCTAAATTAAACCTTCAAAGTCTATTTGTTTATTATAAGCATATTGTTAATCTTAACAATGGCTGCTTGCTGGAAATGAAATACAGATGTATAAAAACACCGAGCACAGGAAAGACGCCTCTACCAAACTGCCAGCAGGGCGTTAATACAAGTCACCATTTTGCACAGGGTAGATAATTGTCTCTTCACAATAAATAATGTGCAAGCTGAAAAGACTGCTTACGTGTTGGGTTGGTTTTTTTTCCCCCCCCCAGCCTGTTTCTCTCCCTGTCTCTAATTTTGCACGCACGGTTTCAATCGCTGTAACTCTGACCGTAGGTCTTGGCTGCACCGATGCGTTGGTCACCAGCACAGCGCCCAGCAAACAGCCAAAATGTGTCCCCGTAATATTACGAGCAGACCTATGAGCCGAGACCTTGAGTCAAGAAGGACGCGCATTAGGTAGAAGCAGTCACTGAGCCCTTTTTACTAAGCGGCCAAGACGGGAGGTCGTGAACTTGGGACAAAACCGTATAGAACTCCACAAGTCAAAATGTTAAAGTAGCAAAAACGTTACCTAATAATAAGAGGATAATTGTTCTTACCTGATTTTGGGTTTATTTGAAAAGCAAAAACCATTTAAAATCATTAGTGTTAAAAGGCACAGATACTCATCAAAATACTACACACGCGTACTACCATCTCCCGCCTTCTTGCAACGACACCAGAGCTCAGTAGAATGACTGCTCTGCTTTGCCACCCATGGAGAAAAGTGAAGAAATACAGTTCATTTTGCACCTACGCTGTCGCGTGAACCCGACCAAGGCTTCTGACGACAAATTAAAACCCAAAGAAAGCCTTTCCAGCCGCTCTTGCCGTACCTGCTTCATAGGTGGTGGCGTGCGCGGTCATGCTCCAGGTGCTGGACCGCCGACCTTTGGTGACCATGACGGAGAACTCGTACATGGTGTTTGGCTTCAGACCCGTCACGGTGTGACTCAGGGCGGTCGTATCTGCCGACTGCAAAGAGAAGGAGCGCAGAACGTCTTTAAAACCACTCTTTGTGCTGGTAGCCAAGCGAAACGCAGTTACAATGGATTCCTTTTTCAAGCAAAATAGCTCTACTGCTACTGCGCACCTTAACCGGGAGTGGTTTTAGTACCATAAGTATGACGCTAAACTTGCTGCCTATAATTTAGGCAGTTAAATCAATTATCGTGATGCTTTCTCTTTCTTTTTTCCCAGACAAAACGATTTGCCATGCATTTTTTTCAAAGGTAAATTGGAAGCTAACTCTACGTCCTTCATCTACGCCCGTACGAGGACGAAAAATAGGAACATTTCCATAACTTAAATACTCACTTCCAGCCTATCTGATGGGTTATTTTAAACAAAAAATCATGTTTTAATATCTATTGATTTTTAGTGGAGGCTCGGAAAGCATTTTTCCCCCTGGAACGGTTCTGACCAAGGCTTCCCCGTTCCTGCGGTTAACGCATATTTATGACAGAGATGGAAATACGACCCAGGACCACCGCACAAAGATGCATTTGTATATTCATAAAACACACTTCTGCTTGGTTAAATATAACAGGTTTATATATTAGATTATATGTGAAACATATTATTGATTTGCCTCGCTGTGACATGTTACGAACAACTAAACATATTGACGTTGATGCGAACGTTACATTGTTCGTTAATTTTGGGCTGATTTAGCTTTTTACCTCCGCCTGCGGAGAGGAACAGTTTGAGCCAAACTGCACCAGCATCGAAGGAGCCAAGTGAGAAGAAAATTATCGGCCAAATTGGGGACAACTGAATAAAATCAATTCCCACGCTTTTCAAGCCTGGTGGGCAATCCACCAACGTCAACGACTTACAGGCCAATGAGTTAAAGGTGCTGTGCACTTTTACGTGTTTATACAGCTATAGAGCTAAAGTTTACTGAGGAAGGACGACACGCGTATGACTTTCCACCAGAAGACCACCTTGACGGTCTCGTTTGGGAAGCGGTTCACAAGGAGGCATCTCGCTGGCACGCAGCGGTAATGCCGTTCTGATGCTGATCATCAGACGATTCAAAAATAAAGCCACCTTTGCTAAAAACGGGACACAGATATTACACGTGATCAGGAAAAATACAAATGGGAAAACAAAATAGGGCTTGAACCTATTCCTGGACAACATAGCCTTTAGTGGAACATAAAGACGTTGGGTTCTTTCCTGCAAAAAGAAAGTTATTTGCCTCCAGCTGAGTGTTTTTCTTTGACCCTTTCGCTCAATACTAAATATTAGCATTTCAATAGTCGCAAACATCCTTGAAGTTCATACCAGGTTGAGATGAAGGGGGCGTAACTGCGGCAAGTACCTTTGGTAATGCCACGCCACCCCTGTTGGGGACGGTTCGTACAAATTTGGTAGGGCAAAGTTAAATTTATAAAAGTCCAGCTTCAATGGGAAAGGCTAAACCCTTCATTATATCAGATTGGAGATACGTTTTTGCAGCAATGGGAGACTTTAATGGGAAAAATCTCAAAAGACTTAAAAAGTCGATGCCAATGCACAGGCAAGCGCTTTGGGAACCTATTTGTGAGCCTGATCCAAACCCCTCTGAAGAAATTAGACGTTTCCCCCACTGTTTTTAAAGAATAACAAAGAATTGTCTTGCTTCCCTGACAAATGTGGTTATTTCCAGAAAGCAGACCCACTTGAAAGGTTTTTTTATTGTTTCCGCTTGCGGGTGATTGAACTGGAATACGTGAACCAGACTGGCTCTTTACATGCTACCCACAGACTGGCCAAACTGGTGATGGTGGCAAAAAAGGGTAATTTCACTCTTGCTCCTCTCCTCTGCAGTCTCCTGCTCCTCGACGGCTCCCGGAGCCCTGTGTGGTGGCTCTGCGAGAGACGTCCACCCGCTCGCGTTAGCAGAAGGCCAACGAGCTCGACACCTCCAAGCAGGACATGCTTCTCCTGCACAGCAGACTAATGGGGCTATTTTTGATCATTTTTGTTTGTCACCCATCATTTTCCTCCGCAGGCAGCTCAGCACACGCATTAGGAAACTAGAGGAAACGTTACGGTTGAGTGTGAGCGGCAAAATATCATGTCGTCTTTTCTGCAGCTTGGATTTCATCACTAGAGCTGCAAACTGGGACTCCCCGTGCTTCCCTGTGCCACGCTCCTCATTTGGTCGGGCGTGAAAATCCAGCTCTAAATAGGAGTCAGAGCAAGGTAGGGCATTAAAAAAATCACTACGCATCGTTTTGGCGCCCTTAATTACCTAAGAGCTTGTTACAACCGCATGAGCCTACAAAATTTGGGTCTAATATTGCAGATCATCACGTCAGCATCTGAGGTTGTCAGAGGTACGGCAGTAGATGGAGAAGCAAGGTACGGGCTTTCATACCTCGTAAAGATGTGCTATTATTTCAAAGCTTTACAGCGGGTCAGCACCTGCAGCAGCAAAAAGCCAGCTGACCCGAGTCTCCTCTCAGCTGTCGTGCGCACAAATCAGGAGTAACGCAATGGAAATTGATAGCTCGCGGCAGCAACACGGACTCAGCTCCGTGCCAGCGAGCCAAATTCTCATGGAGACGCGTAAGGGGGAGAACTGAAAAAATCACAATCAGAAAAGAGACCGAAGGCAAGAGCTTCTCCGCCATCACTTCCCCATCTTTCAAAAATCACCTGGGGAAGACCTCGAGATCTCAGTCTGTAGGGCAGGTGTGGCCCGAACCTGAAAGAGGTGGAACGTCAGCCTCTGGGGTTTAGAACGGCCAACCTATGTTCCGACCCATCACTCAGGCTCTAATCGGAGGACCCTCAGTGCTGGAGAGAGCGTGGCCTCGTAAAAATGACTTGTACGAGGCTGCTCTTGCCAGGACAGAGAACAGTAAAAAAATGAAGCATCATCCCCTTGCAGTATAAAAATACGCCCATCGCAAACAACTCACTCCGGATCAATACGATCCTTTAGGCAAGCGATAACAACTATTATGGTAGGGCACGGGAGGAAGGACATGCTCATCACGGGGAAGGTGGATGTTATATGAGATGTAATATATAAGCTGACGATAGCGGGGAAAGGTCGCTTATTGTTCAAAACCAAAACAGCCTAAAGGCCGTGCTCGTTCCTTCCCATTCCCTGTCCCACCGTATCTCTGCCGGGCTGCCGGTTTTGGGGCTNCGCCGGTTTTGGCGCTGCTTTCATTAGGACTCAAAAAGAAATTCTCATACGGAAAGCAGGACGCTGCTGTCACGTCCATTCAAAGTGAGTTTTCTCATAAACTAACCTTCATTTTTTGCTGTTTGGGGATATGCAACCTGGGTGGATGGAATTGCCATCCTTTTGACTAAAATGGGAATTTTTGGTGGAGGGAAGGTCACAAAAGCCAACTCAGAGGCTTTGCAAATAAGATATGAACAGAGGAAATAGCTCATAAATTCGTAATGCGTTAAAACTTCACCTTGTACTTAGCACTTGTCGAATAGCTCGTTCTCCATCGGACCGTGTAGAAGCGAACCTCCGTAGTCTTTTGGTTCTTTGGGACAGAGTTGTCTGCCCAGATGACCCTCACTGCATCATGCGTAAGTGTAACAGCCTGGACACCTACTGGTGGGAGCATGGGGGTGGAGATATCTGGGACTGAGGTAGGGAAATCATCAAGCAAAGGATAAAAATCAACTTCTAATGGATCAATGGGGTCTGGGTCCATACATCACCAAATGAGCATTCCAAAATAAATGAAGAGGTAAGTTAAAACAGAAAAACAAACCAAAACAAACAAACAGCCACCAAAGGGGCACACATCACAATGGGTTAAATGCATGGCATTAATGAGGAGGAGGAACATGAGGAGAACAGAAAGAAAGGCATTAATGCAAAATGAGAACGCACCAGCAACATCTCAGTTACATCACTACAACAAAACTAACCAGCGCTAAGAGCTATTTTTCATGACTTATTTAAATACTTCCAGGTATGCTGTGCTTTCTTCACACGAGAGGAAGTCAATGCACAGTCCCTCCTTAAAATGATTTACATTTTCTTAAAATAACCGAATCACTTAAATGACGCATTATTGGAAACACCTCCAAAGTGGAGAGCGTGTCATTTTTGCGACCTGATTTATAGACATGACGTACTCTCACGCGTGTAGGAGTTACCCACGCTTCCCTCTCTCGGCAGCCTCTTTTGTTGTTTTAGGCTCTTGAAAGGAACACCTTCTGCGTCTGCCCGAATGTTTGTTACGCAAAACAGAACATAACAATTTCACTGCTGAAGTGAAGATGTTGCAACTGTGGGTTTAATACCGCCAGCGTGATAAATGGGCACATCCAGGAGTGGAGACGTGGATTATCTTCAGGCGGGCTTCTTCCTCGAGGAACAAGCACGGTTCCTCTCCCGTGTGTCTGTATCCAGGGGGGGTCTTTGGGGAGCGAGACGCAATATCAGGGGTAGCTTCTGGCCGGCTTAATTAAGGAGACAGCCGCTGTCTCTTCCCTTTGGGGCTGCGCGCTGACGGCGCTCACGCGGGAACCAGAGACCGTTCCTACTCGCTTTAAACACCTCCGTCCTCGCTGAAGCACCCGGTCAGCTTCTGCCCTAACTTCTAAAACTATACTTACTGCCTCATTAGTTACCAGTTGTGATTTTTCTACGTAGAATTTCCAAGTGCCGTGGGTAAAGCGCGGCAAAAGGTTGCTTGGGGCTCTTTTCCCCCCTAAAATAACGTGCTAATTAATTAATCAAAGCATAAAGGACTCTAATATTCCCTCGCTGTCAGCTGCTACAGTTTGACTGCTCCATGTCCGATTCCAGCTCCTGACACTCTTTGATCACTCCTGGTTTACGGCTTTGTAATTCATTATTCAGAACTTCGGGAGGTCACAGCCTTCAGAGGGGCAAACAGAGGAGACAAAGCTGTTTGAAATGGATGATAAGCCATGAGGTTCCACCTGCTGCTTCTGTTGTCTTCCTTCATCAAAAGCTGCTTTATAAGAAGTCCGAATATGAGCGTTGAAGGAAAAGAAGGTGGTGGTTGTAGTGATTCAACACTCGATCCGTGCAGGGAGGGACGGGCAGCTGAATCTCTTTTTTGCCCCATCCCCGCGAATCGAACCTTCTGCAAGTTGAAAGTTCACCGTTTCTTTTCCTGAACGGAAGTTTTCCAAAAGAATTATCTGTAAACTTTGGAAATTGAGCCTGTTCGTGTTGTTGGTTTTGGGGCTTTTTTTTTTTTTTTTTTNAAGTAATGATGGCCGTTAACGTGCCCGGAGCTGAGTTTCTACTTTAAAAAATACTGCCCTACCTTTCTCCTTTCTTTCCCATACTGAAAACTGAAGTCCTGCTGTAGAGGAGATTACGGAAAGAGGCCGGCTTTTGCAAAACAAATGGGCCGACTCCATCAATCAAGATAATTTAGTTTCTGAAACACGTCACCACTGACCCGAAGAAGAGGGAAATGTCTATAATCCAGCGGGGCCTGAAAACATGTCCCTAAATACCGCCTCCGTTTCCCACCACAGCCTCATTTGCTATTATTTACGCGTGGACATGCGTCACTTGGAAATTGCAATCTCTTGACAGAAAATAGTTTCTTGCTCTCTTTGGAGTTGTTTTTTGCGAATATTGCACGTTACGTTACCGCATCCGCACAAGCAGACACCAAAGGATGTTTACGCATATGCCAAAAAGACACACAAAGACGCGGTTTGGAGGTTTTTTTGGTGCCCAGGGTGCGTCAGCTCGGCCGTGGCTTGGGGAAGACAGTTCCCACACTTTCCTGCTTTGCTAAAAGCCGTTTTTGAGGTGCTCCTCCAGGAACGACCCAGGCCACCGGCTCCTTTCAGAGGCTGCGTCCCATGGGTGGTGGGAAGCTCCGGGCGCGGACGTCTCTCAGCGGTTAGAGAGAAGCACCGAGGTGGACTTCTCGCAGATGATCATCAGTTCACCAAAGCAGAGCCTGAGCCTGAATTACCTTTTTCACGCCTGGCTATCGTTTCCTTTATGAGAGGTTATACGCAGACACAAAATCAAACCCCACAGGCCAGCCGGGTAATTTTTAAACGGCATCAACAGGGAACAAAAAAACTTAGAAAGAAAAGTATATGTGGATCCTGAGGCGAACTCACTGGAAAAAGATTTTTACAAGACAAACTCAGCCAGAATGACCTCTGTAGACTCCAGACCAGCAGAAAGATTAATAATTTTGAGCCAGAAGTTCCCTGACACTTATTGTATCTAATGTAGCTTGTTACGGTCGCCCTTGATTGTGTAATTAATCTCTTTTTTTTTTTTTTTTTTTTTNCTCCTTCTGACTTTCCAAGATTTCTTATGGGAATACTTCACAAAACCATACGGATAAAAGCTGTTTTTTTTTTTTCCTCGTAGAGCCACAGAAATGCCATTTGGTTGATTTATTCCTCGTGGTCCACCCAAGCCAGCGTCAGTGATCGGGTTTGCTCTCAGTGACACAGCTCCCCTTCCAGGCAGCTCTGAACACCATGGGTGAAACGCGAGAAAAAAAACCCTTCGCCAAAGGATGGTGTCGCTCCAGAGGAAAAACATGGTTTGGTTTGGTTTTTTTTTTTTTTAAGTCCTGTTCTTTTAACCCTTCGTCAGGCCCACCCGCACACCGGTCGTTGCAGGAAAACCACGAGGCGGTGCGGAAGACAGTGCTACACAAGAATAATGGCGATTTTTCTAACAATGCATCAGTGAAAAACAGCTGCCTAAAAGCACCCCGCTCTCTTACCGCCGGGTAATCCCTCCAGCGAGCCTTATCCTGCCAGGAAAACCTTATCGGTATACTCCTTCACCTCTTACAACCCCCCTACGTGCTTCTGTAAACGTGCAGGAAGACAGTGTGTTTTTAACTCGTTCACTTTACTTTCGACTGCTTTAAAAATGAAGAAAAAAAAAATTAAATTCATCTGGGCTTAATGCAGCGAAGTTATTCACCACTATCCTGCCCCGATCTTTAAATATTTAAATTGTTTGGGAGTCATGCTTCTCCCAAGCCAACCCGCGCCAAAGAGCAAGCGCTCGTAAGTCATCCCATTAATTTATACAGCCAATTTCAGGAAAGGGTAAATAATTCATTCTATCTGTGTAGTCACAATAAAGCGGAAAACGAAGCTGATTTATTCTAGCAGGGCCCTGGAGAGGTTGCACGAGCTCTTTTCTTCCATTGCCTTGACCAAAACGCTTTGCCTAATGCGCACCTTTTGTAAGGCGAACGGTGACTGACGGGGAGCAGATGGCGGGCCAGTGTTTGCAACTCACCTGTCATCGACCTGGTGGTCGCGCTTTCGTACAGCGGCACCCCTTCGCCCGCGTTGTTAAAGGCCTTCAAGGAAATCACGTAATGGGAACTCGGCTCTGCAGGAGAAAACAAAGAAGGCAAAACAAAGCACACGTCGTTAAAAGTCAGCTCTGGGGTGCAGAATGGACCAGCGCTTTCCTGAAAAACACGGAAAAAAAAGAGAATGAAGCTCAGCAAACGCCTGTGCAACCTCAGCGGTGAGCACAACTGCTGCCCATCGTATTTGTTTCCTCTCCAAAGGCTTTATTTATCTCACTCTCCCGGTGCTGTCTTCATCAATAGCGAGCTGAAGTTCTTCACGTCACCTACAGTTTAGGCTGCACAAAAGCGCTAGAACCAGCTTTGAGCATCAGCCGGACCTCCTGACCCATGGCTCCAACCAGAGGAAGCCTCAGCCGGGGGGTTACGTGACGTGCCACCGCGCGGGGAGGGATGCTGTGGGGTACCAGCGCCTTCCTGCCGGACGGAGCCGGGGCAGCGGCGCCGAGCTCCGGCGGGCAGGGAGGCATCCAGCCTCCCGAGGACGCGCCGCTCTCCTGGGGCCGACGTGGGAAGAGACGGTTGAGGGTCACCAGCCACGGGATCCCGAAATCCAAACCAGCGAGCCGCAGGCGTCCGGCTCTGCAGCGCCGCTAGGGCGGAATTCCCGAACACAGCCCAGAAGAGTTCACGCACCACACTAATCGCTTTGGGGATGCTGAGCAAAAAGCCTCCCTCCCTAATTTCTTGATGGCAGAATTACATCGCCAACAGCCATTTTACCACCTTTTATCTCACTAAGAACTCCTGACGCCACGTTATAAATATGAAGGATGTGGCAGACAACAAATAACACACGGGAATTAAATTCTGGGCGCACGGCCGTGCTGCCCTGGTTTGCGTGTCCTAGTTTACCACCGGGC
Source organism: Himantopus leucocephalus (assembly GCA_003993805.1). NCBI lineage: Eukaryota > Metazoa > Chordata > Aves > Charadriiformes > Recurvirostridae > Himantopus > Himantopus leucocephalus. The sequence continues at coordinate 21,920 of RSEF01000351.1, forward strand.
TACTCTAAATATATCCCTAAATATAAACGAGGTGAAGTGAGCGGGTCAGTTCCAGGTTGCTTTTTGCTACCGTTTCCTGAGAAAAAACAAGGCAATCCATTTTCCTGATTTTTTTTTTTTCCAGGTGAATTGCTTCATCCCCAGTTTGTTTTTTTTCTTTTTTTTTTTCCTATAGCTGTTAATTCTATTTGTACAGCAGAAAATTGCAGCTGAATAGATCGGGCCCTCATACACCTGCCAAAGACGGGAACTGCCTCCTCAAAGTTCTCTCCTGAAAAATAACAAATGTTTGTACGCGAAGAGGCATTTATTAACGTGACATTGCAAAAGACCTGCTGCCGAATTACATATTTCGTCTACATTAACACCAAATCAGCTCAGCGTGATTAATACTATTACAGTGAATCTGAAATGAGTAAATAATCTTTAAGTACTTATTGCATATTGTTACTAATATCCTTTCCACCCACGTATTCCGTACTTAATTTTACATCCAGAAGAAACAGTGACATATTTGTTTAATATTCAGGTGACTTCTGTGCTTCTATTGCAACAGAGCCAAACTTTAAAAATTGCCAAATGAATGACTGGGGCATTAATAACTCCCTGCGCTAAGTATTGTACGGTTATTAATTCAGTCGGTACTCACTGTAATATCATTAGTCATAAGGAAATTATTTTGTATTCACACAGATGTAGTATATATTTTCATATTATTTCCACTATATATTAGCATACTACTTTTAATTTCTAATTTAACTAAGTGTTGTAACTCTCCAGATTCCACATGAAGATTTATTTGTCGAGACACAAAGTCATTATTTAGCCGAGAGTTTAATAACGCCACATTCAGTAGTTTCTGCAGACGAAAAAGAAATTCAGACGCACGTTCCAGACCGACTCCGTCTCTTCCTTCGACGCCCGTGTCCCAGCTCTTGTGCCTGTTTAGGCGTTTTGAAAGACGCCTGGCAGAGTGATGCAAGGGGTTAATTCACTAGGGTAGACTAGGGAAGAATACCAAAAGATGACGTTTTAAGACTTGGAGATGCACCAGGTATTCGCACTGAACTCGGTGACTATACTGAAGAGGACATCTAGGGATGGACAGCGTATCCATCCTATTGCTTTCCAGCTTTCCCTAAATAAGGCACGTGGTTCAGTTTATAAGGGCTGTCCCTATCATGACCGAGGAGACGAGCAACTCCGAAGGACAATTCATGCCACGCTAAGGTAAGTACTTAAGAAAGATAAGACAAATCAGCCTCTAAGGATCGGTACATACTTCCACTGATCATTGAAGTCTGGACTTCACTTGGCTCAAATTTTAAATAACATGACGTTAGTCAGAAAAGAACGTCACCCTGCACGCTGATTTTTTTAAGTGTTTAAATTACTCGAGAACCCAGATTCTAGAAATTACTGTCAAAACCCCCCAAAGCCCATAGAACTGTCACGTCTGATCAAAATACGTTGTGAATTCCCAATAACGGATAAGCAAAATGAGTGATTTACTATTAATCTGATGACGGAAATTGATAAATTAGGTGGAAAAATGTGATAAGTTCACGGAAAATTTAAAAACGGCGACGATGTAGCACATACTTCATTACAACGGCCCATATAGCACAATGTATAGTCCATCAAATTTTATAAATCGAACAGACAGACATATGATTTATGTTTATAACCGGGTTGGTTAAGGTTATGCTTGCAAAAATGAGCTAAGATTGGGATGAGGATGCGATCTGCAGCTTTCCGTTAAAAACATGAAAAATTCAGGTGGTTAATTTGAGCCGCTGCTAACTGGAGCAATAAATAATTGCTCGAGCCTCCTCTTAGATAAGAGGGAAAAAGGCAATTTGCCACGGTACAGTGTTTGAACACAGTAGCAGAGTTCGGTTTAGTCCAATACAATGAAAAAGTGAAAAAGCATTAATATTATCGCGTGGCAGGCAGTTGCTTTTTGAACTGCCTTGTGTATTAATAATACTTACGGGGTCATTCCGGTGCTCTTTTTTGGTTAAATGCCACTGGCTGGAGTGGGAGTTCAAATGAGGAAAGTTTTTTAGTGCAAACCTACTAATAAGTGCTGCAGCTAATGGAACAGAAGGGTCGTTAGCGCTCCGGCCAGAAACAATAAAAAGAAACAAAGAAACGGGGGCTTCAGAGATGACAGTGCAGTTGCAAGAATTCAGAGGTAAATTCTGATTTTTTTCGCCACGGACTCCTACTCATCGCAGCGAGGAACACAGCTCTATAACAATGATGTTACCACTTCTATTTGCTGTTCTGGAGCAGGAGAAGGAGAGAATTATACGCTTTTTTTTTTTTTTTTTTTAGCAGAGNCTCGCCTTTGAAGAAGCTGAGCAAAGAATTCAGCTCTAATTAGAGCACCAGCCAAGAATCCCCATGTCAGTGTTGGTGTGGAACATGCTCTGGAAATAAAGTTGTGTTCTGCAGATCAACTTGAAGAAAAAAAACCATAAAAGTACAAGGAGTTCAAAATAAGTACGAACAAAATCAATTTCCTCTAATGACAGATGTTGTTACCGGAAAGAAAATAATCAACAAATAGCAACTCGTTCATGATACCACAGTTATTTTCTTCTTTAAGAGGGAAAAATTGTGACATCTCTACAGGCGTTACACGGGGTCTTTTGACAAACGTTGAGTTTTCATGTATTATTTATCTTTAAGCTCTACGTATGAAATAAAGGCTTGACAACTAAATGTGAACTGCAATCCAAGGAAAGCTCCTCACCTTAAACTACGGTGCTGGAAAAAGGATAGCGCACTCAGCTGATTTTCCAGATCAGNAAAATAAAGGCTTGACAACTAGATGTGAACTGCAATCCAAGGAAAGCTCCTCACCTTAAACTACCGTGCTGGAAAAAGGATAGCGCACTCAGCTGATTTTCCAGATCAGCTCCTTTCTCTCACAAATAAAAATTCTTTCTCAAGTCCTCTTCTCATTTCCCGCTTTAGCAATTACCCGACACCAGGGACCTGTGGAGGGCACTACAGATTGGTACCCTGCGAGAGCCGGCGATAAGGTGGGGTCTCCGGATCATCATGAAAACATTGCTCGGCCCATCGTACCGCTCAGAGCTCCTGTCTTCCACTTAAAACCATCTGAATTTCTTCTAATGCCATGAAGCAAATAAAACAGCAATAAGGATAAGTTATACACTCAATAATCTTCTCCCAACGCCTTTGTCAGTGCCTTTCCTCATCCCAACCAAGCGTGAAGTAGCAGCTCGTTGAGATCTGATCCCTTTTACACTGCTGGAGCATCAGCGTCTATCTATGAGTACACTATAATAACGTGCTCAAGCTGCCAGAGCTTGCCGAGGAGGAAATCCCAGCTTTTGCCCTTTTTTTCCCCATTTCTAAGGTGTTTTTAACAGTAGGCTACAGGAGGCTACCCTTGGGATGGCAGAGACGGTGTTAAGGTATCCATCATGAGGAGCTACGGCCTCCCTGGAGACAAAGTGGAAACAATGAGGTCTCGTCAAAACAGACGGGGTTTGACAATATCCTGCAGTAAAAGGACCGGGTGGGAATTACAGCAAGAGAAATTCCTACTAGTTATTAGGAAAAAAAAAAAAAAAANGCAGAGGCCCAAAGAAGCTGTGGAACACCCATCCTTGAAGGTGCTCCCAAGTCAGCTGCCAATGATGCTGGTGTGACCCAAAACTACCGTCAAAGCTGGCCCTGCTTGAACGAAGACTCGGAGAGATCCCTTCCGATCTAAGAGATAATTAATACCTGCTCACATAAACACGATGAGAGCAGGAACCTGGCTTTGATGCCGAGCTGAGGAGGCACTTCTAAGCCATCTGCTGACATGAATCACAGAATCACGGAATTTTCAGAGTTGGAAGGGAC
>RSEF01000358.1:0-11026 GCA_003993805.1 Himantopus leucocephalus
TTCTGATGCTGAGGACTCCAGAGCTGGAGGCAGCACTGCAGGGAGGTCTCCCCAGAGGAGAGCAGAGGGGCAGAACCCCCTCCCTCACCCTGCTGGCCATGCTGCTTCTGATGCAGCCCAGGATACTGTTGGCCTTCTGGGCTGTGATTGCGCGTTGCCAGCTCATGTTGAACTTTTCGTCAGTCAGCACCCCCATGTCCTTCTCCTCAGGGCTGCTCTCCAGCCATTCTCCACCCGGCCTGGATTTGTGCTTGGTATTGTCCCGACCCAGATGTAGGACCTTGCACTTGGCTTTGTTGAACTTGTTCATCGATGGTGAAACTTACGGTAACACAATCTGCGCACGACTGAAATACAAAATAAAAAAAATATTACAGTTACTACAAAATAACCGTTTGGGCTCCACTTTCTGGATTGGCAGTATTTGAACATATGTTTGCTGTCAGCTTGGCTTGCAGATGAAAACCTTAATGTTTCAAACAAAGCGACTCTTGTGGGCTTGAGGAGCGGTGTAGCAGCCCCGAGCGCCCCGTCTGCGGTGGGATTCAGCAGCGGTGTTCTTGTTTCCGTGCTGGGGATTCCTTTTCCTTCAGCTTCTTGAGTACTTTCCCAACAACATTTGTTATACCCCATGATTACCCGTCTATACTTCTATCATGTTTATATATTGCTTATCATTTAATTACGTGTATCGCTGCTGTATTACCTGCTTTGCGAAGGGTCCTGCTTTACTCACCGTGTAGAAGTCACTTTGCTCAGCGAGCCAAGGGGGAGGGTTTACGGCAAAGCTCGTTGGGTGTCTGCGCATGGTGCTGACAGTGCTGGATGTGCAGGATAACCTAAATACACAGTTTTAGCCAATTTCCACTGCACTGATTTGACCTCTTTTTAATTTTTTTTTTCTTTTTGAACGTGAGCAGAAAAAGGAAAGGAGGCAGGGTTTCTTTTTGTTAATTTTAATTTTTCAATCTGTCTGTTAAGCCCCCTCGCATTTGTATTCGAAGGGCATATACATTAAAGAGTCCGGTTTGTTGTTACGAGGCAGATTGGTACGAGTGACACGTTGCTGCAAAGAACTGCACATGCAAACCAGTCCATTAAGAATGCATAATCAGGTTTAAAATCATTACATATTCTCCCGATGACTCCGCTGGTGTCATCTCACTATTATGAGAGGAAGAGAACAAAATGAAAACCACAGCTTGTTGGGGACTTTTTGGTTTGTAGGGTTGTTTTGGTTTTTTTTGTGACTTGTAAATTTGTGAGTGCGTCTTGGCACACAGTTATTTGAAGTTGGGCATCAGGAATTGTTGGAGAAGTTAGCGCTTACTCTGACTTTCCTCAATTTAAGGAAATGTTTTCTATTGAAAAGGTATGACTCTAGGACGTAAAGTAGTTTGAGTTGTATTTTTCATTTTGGACTTTACAGCCTGAAGGACGAACAATTTGTAAATGATGGGTGGAAATGTCTGTGTACGTATATGCAGGCTGTGGATCTCGAAGCAGTTGTACTTGCAGGATGAGAAGAAGCCGTTGTGGCCTCGTTATATGTTGACTTCCCCTGGAGATTCATCTTCTCCCCCTCAATAGCTGCGTTGGGAAAGGACAGCCCTCGCGTTTGAGGACTGGGGGTGTCGCAGGAGGGACGCAGCCTGCTCCTCTGCCGCTGTCGGGACGCCGTGGAGGTTTGCCCCGGCAGTGATTTGTAACCTGCAGTTTGCTGCTCTCCCCAAATATTCCCATTTAAGAGCGGATAAGCCTGTCGGTAAATCAGACTGCAGTCTGCTCGGTGCCCTTCCATGAGGGATGGAGCATGTTTGGAGTGCGCCAACCCCTGTTTTACTCTTCCAGAAGTGAAGACAAATGTAGTAGCCCGCTGATAAGAGGCTTTGCTTCTCCCAAGTAAAGCCCCGTGGGTGATGGGACTTTGTGCCTTTGCCTCAATTTATGAGTTGAAGCCTCTTGTCCTACACGAGACCTCTTAGTAATGGCGTGGGCCAAAGCCTTCTGAAAGGAGGAAATGTGCTGCTTCGGGTGCACCAGAAGCAAGGCTGACCGGCAGTTAATGTAACGTGAATAATATGAATAAATGCGTCTCTTGTTCCGATTCAGCGGTAATTTTCCTGGACTAAATGGAGACTGTTCTCAAGTAAATATTTTAGTATGTCCAAGTTGCACAGAACAACAGGAGCGATGCAGACCTTGTCTTGTTGGTGGGAAACTAGAGGGTAAGAAGTGAACGGGGGTTAGTTTCCTCTCTTTAGAGGTTTAGGAAAATGTTCCTACATGAAGCTGCTGGAGAGAAACCTCCAATTAACCCGTGCGGCAAGGGCAGAGGGTTCTGCTTGGTGGCACTTCTCTGCCACTTCGTGTATCAGCTCCCAGCAGCGCCTGTGACACCGGGTGGTTGTAGCTCTGTGGTCCTGCCCTGGACGCCCCAACAGAAGACAGGCGTTTGCTGGTATCTTGAGGAGACAGGAGGTGGTGGTGGAGCTGCACCCTGCCGGCCAAAGGGCTTCTCTCCCACTTGGTACCACGGCCAGGTGGGATGCTACAGAAACCCACAGCAGCTATACTGCAACATCGCCATGGCAACCAGCGAAAATAAGGGCCCCTTCTGGGAAAATGAGAGATTTCGAATTTTGTTGCAGCCAAGAATTATTATTAGTGTCTGATTGCAGCGCGAGCACATCCTTGTTTCAAAGCCTCTCGTCAATAGAAACAAACGGCAGTGGCTATTTCTCTGATGCTCAGGTACTTGTAAGCCTGTACTGTTGGTTCAGGAAAAATAAATGGGATTAAGCCAAAAATACAGACGAAATGCTGTGTTAATTACACTTATAAAGCTACTAAAGGCAAGATTAAAAACTAAAAAAGAAAAAAGTCTGCTTCAGTCCTCAGTTCTGCATGTAGCCCCCGTGAAACGTGTGTTAAATACGTGTATAAGGCTGTGTATAAAATCAGGACACCTTGATTCTGTAAGTGAAGGTGAAGGTCTAGTTCTTGGTTTTATTTTAAGGCATTGGAGGAAGTAGCCATGCATCCAGTCATTTTGTGAGTGTGGGAACCCTGTTCTTAATATTGGGCTCCTTTGCCAGCCCTCAAGATACCGGTTCGCTCTAGTTCTTTATACGCAAATCTCTGAAATTCTGGGTTTTTTTGGTGGTTTTTTTTTTTATCAGGAAGTTGCTAAATTATTTAAACTATTTAACAAAGCTCGAAAACATGTAAATAAAAATGGGGAATTTGGTAATTACAAAAGCAGTGTGCCGTTGAGTCAGAGCTTATTTTGCATAGAATTACCATTTCAGTTCAGTTTCCTAGCTAAAGAGGACATATGTAAGAAAATACCATATGATATTGCATATGGCATTTTAATAACACCTATTTCACATAGCTTCTGCTTAGCCTAACCGATAAACGTGAAATGTAACATTTCAAAGACATCTTACCACTTCTAATGAAAAGTTAGGTTAGCTTGGCAAGCTAGACCATGCTTTTTTTTTTTCTCCCCTTTTTTTTTTAAATTTATTTTCCCTTTGAGCAGAGGGGTGAGTCCTGTGCAGTGTGTGGGGGGGTCTATTGCCCCATCAGCACAGTTATTTGTTCATCAGCTCTTCCCGAGTCGGGTTGCTGTGCCGTGCCGTCACGTAGCGGGGCTGTGCTGGGGCGACCTCCTTCCTTCTTGACCTCCTTTAATCACAGTTAGTGACAGCTCCTTCTTAAACATGGGTTCAGGTGAAGATTAGGGATCTTTTCATGTTATTTCTGGCTCCTGCATTTTAACTATTGATCTGTGTTGATGAGGAAAGGAAGAAAAAAAAGGAGAGTCAATGAGAGCCTGCAGCCAGCAAATGGAGAAGGCGTAGGAGACAGGAGCGATCCGTGAAGATGCTACTCTGCTTGGATTTCTGTGTGTCTGTTATAAATGAAGGCTTAGGTATTTTAACTGATAAAAGTTGATTTTATTTTGGTTCATAATATTGGTGTGGGGAAATACGTGGGTCTCCCAATACTAGTACCCACGGGTCTGGATGGTTGGAGTCTTGGGTTTGTCTTGTGGCTTTACACAACCTGCTCATGTGTTGGGGTTTGAAAGCCTACATCCATACGGCTTTAGGTACTTAAAGGCACTCAAAGTTGCCCAATGAAATTTGCCAAAGTACCAAGGCACCAGACTTCAGATCAGGATACAGGATTTTTTACCCTTCTGCAAGTACCTTCATACCTGATTTGCAGACCTGATGCGGTGTCTCGCACACATGACATTTAGAAGTAAATATGAACCGGTTTTAAATTATAAATATGGATACTGTGAATTTATCTGTGGGAAAACTACTCTTCTCATAGAAGCATTAGACTTTGAGGGAACTTGCTGAAATATTTTTAGCCTTCTGCATAATTTAGGAAGTACTGCTTCCACTGTAGTGTATAAAAAGAGTTTCCAAGATTTACTGTGAATTCAAGAAGTAACAAGCAATCATTACTCAGAAAAACATACGTCCTTTTTTTTCATAAGTATAATCTTAGCATTAGGTTATTTTCAAGAAATATATATTTCGGTCCATTAAATCTGCCTTTCCTAAGGTGGAGAACTTGGAGTTGGCAATAAAGCCCTGACCTCTACCCCTTTACTCCCATTATTGACATTTGAAGCCTGTGCTGGTTTTCCTCTGTTTGTTTATATGTGGAAAAAAGTTGACAGTGGGATTGATCAGCTCCATATACCATTTCCTTCCTGAGAAAGTGGAATGTTTGGGGTTTTTTTTCCTGAATGTGTAGATAGGATGAGTATTGAATATACATAATCTTGATCATTCAAACCTATTATTTTTAAAATTATCATTGCTACTGTGATACTAAAACCAGGGATTAAGTTGCCTTCGTTGCAAAAACAAATATAGACAANCACATAATTTTGATCATTCAAACCTATTATTTTAAAAATTATCATTGCTACTGTGATACTAATACCAGGGATTAAGTTGCCTTCGTTGCAAAAACAAATATAGACAATTAAAGAATATTTAAAAATACAGAATTGGAAGTTCTCAGGTTTGATAAAACAAGTGGTTTGACTGAATGATACATAAGTTGTGCATCTCATGCTCAGCTGCACAGATTCAGCCTTGGATACTTCTTGGGCAAGTAATACCTAAGTAAGTCAAATCTTTTCCTTTTTTAATCAAAAGTCAATATGGTTGAACCCTGCCTGGTGTTCCTGTTTGCAGTCCAGTATAGTTCCCTGTCGTTAAGAGATGGAGAAGAATCTCCAGCCACATTTCTAAAAGAAAGTTATTTAATGGTTACTGTAATCTTAGGTTGTACGGCATTTGAAGAAGGAAGTCTCCAAGGACACTTCACAAGTGTGTTAGTGCTAGATAGTAGANGGTGTTAGTGCTAGATATTAGACTTCTCTCGACTGTTTGAAGTTACATTTTTTTCCAAAGAACTGGAACATTTTCAGGTGATCTTGAACATTTCTGAGAACGCTCTGNTGTGTTAGTGCTAGATAGTAGACTTCGCTCGACTGTTTGAAGTTACATTTTTTTCCAAAGAACTGTTCTCAAGTTAACATCAAAATGGAACATTTTCAGGTGATCTTGAACATTTCTGAGAACGCTCTGTCGATTTGCAGTTGAGTCCCCAGAATTATTCTCGATTATCACATTACTGATGCGACTATATAAAATACATGTCTAAACCAGATAATTTTAATGCTTCTGGCTTAAGTTTCAAGGGCTTTGCTGGGTTTGCATGAAGAATTTCAATAAATATGTATTGGCTGTATTAGTTTGAGTGGTTAGAAAAATACAGTGATGGGAATGGATTGTAATCCTTTGGTTAACAAGAATGGAATAGAAAAGTATTACAGGCTTACTGCTTCCATTGTCAGGAGCGTACGCGTATTAGGCTGCTTTTCACAATACGATACAGTCTTTTCCCTGAGTCGATGTACATGTTGCATACAGGGAATCCCTATTTTTGGGTATATCTAAGCGCATTCCGGCAGCTGCATTCAAAAATTCTGCACAGCTGCCTTTTTTCTAAAGTTGTTCGCAATTAAAATAATATAGTTGAGTAATTTGAATGTGGTCACAATGAAAATAATTTTTGTACAGTATATTTAGTCTCCAGTCTGACTTCAGTGTGGGCTGCAGAGCTCTTCTGCTATGCAAATGAATATTCAAGTGTCTCCTGTTGGAACTACCTGGAGATAGCCATGTACGTTCACCTGCTTTGTAAAACAACAGATTGCCTGGATCAAATTTTTTGTCCTCATTTAAAACATAATCCTTTACCTTTTCCCCAGCTTTCTTTGCTGCCTTGCTTTTCTCGTATGTGTGATACTGCCTTATTACCGAATAAAACTTGGCTTACTTTCAGATAAGCAATATATTTCATGTTGATTAAAAGGAATTAAAGATTATAGGCATATAAAGACAAATATAAATCCTGAAAATGTCTTAGAAATGACTGTTCGCACATCACAAAAATATTCTTTGACAGTTATTTATATATAAAGACTCATTGTTTTGCAAGTAGTTTTCATTTCGATGGAGAAATGAGCCATAAAGCTGCACTTTCAGACCCATATATGCATTTTAGAAATGACATGGGAACATTCCCCTTTTTCGGGGGTCATAGCGAAGTTGGGTCCAGCACGTTGCAGTTCAAAACACTGGTGTGCTACATTTTCCAGCTGTTACGTTTTGGGGGCTGTTTGATTTCTTTGGGATTAATTTTGTTTGTGTATTTGAAATACTAATCCTTGCCTTTTGAGGCAATGTCGTAGAATTATTGAAGTGCTAAGTTTTTCTTGGAACCGCCTATTTAGGTAGCTCAAATTCCAAGAGAGCTAAACTGAAGATTTATCATTTATCACTGTAATTACTGTTGAAGAAAAAACGTTAGCACCAAGTGCCACGGATACGCTTTTAGGAGAAGGATCTAAGCTTCACTTTAGCAGGTCATTATGCGTATTGTACTGTTGTTCAGTTTTCTGAGCCAACAGGATATAAATATCCAGGAAGGAAAATAGAAGGTCGAGTGTAGACCTCTCACATCAAAGGAGGTCATCCGGCATCTTCCAGCTTTCATTCTGCACAATTCTGATGAGGAAAACATATTATTTTTAATAATGCAAACAAAACAACCAGAAAAAGTCTGAATTCGCTGGGGCTAGGAACAGTAGAAGGTGGGAGTGAGGAAACGGGTGGATTGAGGAGTGTCGGGGATGCGGCGTGGTACAGCCCAGGGGCGAGAGCAGTGACTGACACTGGATCCTTATGCTGGATTTTCTTGGGAAGGTTTTTTTTAAGCTGTACTCTTTGATACAGCTGTTAATGTAAGTGAGAATGTGCCATGTTAAAGTGGTTTTTTTTTTTGCTGCAGATAATGCTTATTTATCCAAGGAAGCTCAAAATGTTATGACACTCGCATGATTATAACTGCAGTGGAAAGAGCTTATTTTCTAAATATAGAGATGATATTTAATTTATAACTCTCTCCTCCTCTTTGGGGCAAGAAAAGCTCACTCTCCTGCTCAAGTTTCTGTGTCGGTGAATGTGACTACTGAGTGTGTAGGCAGCAATGGAAGTCATTTGTAGACATGGAGGCTATACAGGAATTTTCTGTGCTGTTCTCCTGCCCCGCTCAAATGCTGTGTGGTTCTGAGGTTGGGCAATGGGGCAGGGCGCACCCGCGCCCAGTTTGGAAACAGCACCCAACTGGTGGCAGGTGGAGCCGATGGCTGTGCTGCTGTCCAGAGGGACCTGGACCCGATGGAGACGTGGACCAGCAGGAACCCGGTGAAGCTCAACAGAGATGCGCCAAGCCCTGCCCCTGGGGAGGAATGCTGCTGCAGGAAAGCAGCTGGAGGAATGCCACTGCGTATTTAAACCTGCATTAGGATCTACCTTTTGAGAGCTGCCCTTTGCTCGACTAACGTTACGCATGCTTGGCTTTAGCCCTGTGCTGTGCATTAGCGTTTTAAACCTCATTTTTTTTAAACGGGAGCTCTTGCAAAAATGGCTGGCATTTAAAATTTGGCCGTGTGTGTGCAAATGGTCATTGTGGCTTAACGACTTTGGTCATTTTGAATAAATCAGGTTGTGATTTTTATTTTTTTTTTTTAGTGATATTTAAAACCTGCAGGCAGAACGTACGCTTGCAGTGTACGTCTTGTGTTTGAGTTGGAAATAAAACCCATGGGAAGGTCGGTGGTAATGAGCTGCAAGGTCTGCTGTTGTCCAGGGGAAACCTTCTACGTCCCCCAGCCAACTCCTTTGGTTTTCTTGACGTTTCTCGGACCGAATGCTCTGGCGGTCCTGTAGGACGGCAGTCGCACAAAGATGAATGTAAATGTTGAAATGTCCACAAGTGCTACTTTGCTGTAATGCTTATGGTTGCTCTTCCCAGCTTTCTTGTTAATAGATTTATGCATTTCAGACAATTTACACCCTTTGGCACAATTCTGTCCTTTATGGATGCATAACGTAGTAGGCTGAAAGATGGCATAGTCAAAAGTAAGAGATAACACAGCAATCAGCACTTTGGAAGTAGGTCTAAAATAGATGAAGTATGCTCTTTTCTGAATATTCAGCCAATATAAGCCTTGTGAAGGCTGCGCAGCTATCTTGCATATTTATGAGAAGATAGTCTGCCCTTGCTAAAGCAGTGTATGGTGGGACTTCCATAGCTGTGACGTTTCTGGCACCTCATCAGATCCCACAAGCGCAAAATTTGTGGCATAAATATGTTGTTTTAAGCAGCAGTGAGTAACCTGGATTATTTTTCCTTCAAGTTTTCAAGAAGAACCTTGCTGCAGAAGCTGCAGTATTATTAGCTCACAATAAATATAACAGTTGACCAGAAAACCTATTTCTGTTTTGAAGGTTGCTATTTATATTTAGGTGGCATTGAAGAAAGAAAAATCCTGATGTAATTATTTAGTGAAGCCATCAGAACAAAATAAATAACATGTCCCTTGTCGCCTGATCTAATGATACATTTTCTCAAAAGATGCAGCAGCTCCACTGCAGAGAGAGTCCTGTATTTTGGGTAAGTAGCACAGTTTTTGGAGGCGGCGGGGAAGCCGTTGACCTAAATACATGTTTATCTGAGAACTGTTCCATTACAGGGAGGTTTTTAAATAAAAGCCATCTTAATCTTAGTCCTTTAAATCAGCAGCGGTTTGGAGATTTTTCAGATTACAGGACCAAATAAATTTGCATGGACTTTTCTTGCATTATTCTGTGTTTATTACACAGTTTCTTTGATAAACTTGCAATTTATCATTGTCTTGGATGGTCATATATTAGTAATGTGAACTTAGCATGAAGGTATAGAACAGATTTAAAGTGCACGACTTTAGACTGAATATTATATCTAATTTTCATTAATTTTTTTAAAATGGATAATTCAGCGGAGATGATTTTCTGCCTGTAACAATCCAAATTTCTTTAGGGCTCAGAAGCACTAGGTAGAGAAATATTTTTCTTTCCTCATGAGATGCTGTCAATAATTCTTATGTACTATGACCAGTGATTTTTATGTTATTTTTTTTTCTGATGTTCTCCCACTTGTAAGTCGAATCTCTAATGTACTAAAGAGGCTGCAAACATACGCTCTGGTGCGTAATTTTTTTTTTTTTTTCCACTTAAACTTGCTTGCTGCTGCCTGCCGGCCGCTCTGCCCGGTCTGAGCTCCCCCTCCGTAACCTACCCTTCCCCGCGGGGTCCCGCGGCCGCTGGCTCGTGGTTTGGCGAAGGAGTGGTGATCGGGGAGGAAGGGAGGGCTGGAAAGGAGGAGGCAGAGGAGCGATGGGTGCGTTTGCAAAGACCTTGTTTCTTCTGCAAAATGACAATACAAAATAAAATATATATAATCAGAATATCAGCTGGGGATTCCATCGCCTGCTCCTTCCCTGAGCACGAAGAACCATTTGTCATACAGGGCACGGCAGCAGGATGCTGTTTATAAAGTATTTATGAAGGCAAAAATCAAATTAAATAATAATTTCAGCAAATTGTGCTGCCTGCAAAGACTTTTTCAGCCATCAAGGACAGAGAGAGATATCTTGGAGGCAGAGTAACTTTTTTTTTTCCCCTTTAAGCATGAATTGAGTGGAAAGGAGCAGAGGAGTGTGTAAGGCAGAGCCTTGGACTGTCAGAAGTCATCCTGTCCTGCAGTTGTACGGAGAAGAGGTGTATATTTGGGGCCAGAAGTTTTGTCATGTCACTTCAAGGAGAAAAAGGGAAAACAATGCAGCCATCAGCCCTTATTTAAGGAAGTCTTTCTGTTGACTTGCGTAAGAAATCACGAACTTCAGGCTGTACTCTGTAGTGCAAACACTAAGAGCTGCTCGCAGATACCAGGAGTCACAACCCTGATTTTTGCAAATATAATAACCATAGCACACTATAGAGCTTGTCGTCTGCTGCCCGGCTTTATTTATGATTAATTACTAAGTGGTTAAGTTTTCGCGGATGAGTGCCTAAGGCTGTGTCGTTGACAGCTGGGGTGCTCAGGCGCTGAGAATGGGTGTTTTCAGATAGGGGGAAAAAAAAAAGTTTAATAACGTTCCTGTAATGAAATTTATATTTTCATTCAGCAGGAAAAAAAAAATAGAAGCCATCCAGCATTAGACCGAAGAAGTTACAGAAGAAGAATTATCTGTGTGCTTCTTGATGCATAAAGGCTTCGGCCTCAACTTTCTGCCTAAAGTGCGCTGCTTTGGGGCGGATTAATTATAGAAGGGAAACGGACTTTTCTGAGTTTGTCTGTATTTTTTGAATTACAGTTGAGAATGTAAATCATTTCTCTGACTAACAGAGGTTAAGGTTTCCAGTCTTAAGATACTGGGTGTCCAGGTGCCCCTAATGGGCAGGGACCTCATTACACACTGACTTTTTGCATCTGGGAGAGCCCATAATTTCTAGCAAATTTGAGATGAAAAGGTGAAATATTGTTGCTATTGTTGACCTACATGTGCTCTGCAGTTTGGCATCAGTACAGGTTTAGG
>RSEF01000360.1:0-13200 GCA_003993805.1 Himantopus leucocephalus
GAGGGGGCAACTTTAAGTGATGCCAGTCAAGAATTCTGAAACTCTTTACAAAAGCTGCTCTTTATTTCAATGACTTCTTTGTTTTAACTGAAAAAACATCTCCCCTATGTTTAGGAATTGCTGGGTTATTCTCGCACCTCAGGAAGTGGCTGAGCACTGTTATTTTTATTGCAAAACGCTATTAGATGTAGGTAGGTCAAGAGTTAATGTCTTAGAGCAAAAATGTAAAAGCACCACCGTCAAAACACTTTGTCAAAACATACTTCATACTTGTGAAGCATTCGCATCTGGATTTAAAAACTTTACAAGTCTTTTACATAAGATTATCCTACCTTTGAATAGTTTGATACACATTTTCTTTATTGGAAGGAAGGTCAGATTTGACAGTTGCTCAGCTGTTTTTAGTGATCTGCCTATGGATGGTACCAAAACTACCATGCTATTTCACATTTAAAGACAATGAATTATAAAGTTATAAAGATAATTATTCTCCTGCCTTCCATATTCTATGCGTCTATACCACAGGTGAAGTAAAATTGTAATTTAGTATTAGAAACCGCCTCCGTTTCTCAAGTCATCTTCTAATTTTTAAGTATTCAATAGTGTATCGCTGTAGATATACTGGAGGGGATTACTAAAATTGCAACGTATTGAGTGATTGAGTTGTAATTAGTTAATTGAGGTAGAAGGTGGAGCTACTTTGGGTGATATTATGCTTTCCATATACCAATGAAAGAGTTTTTCTGTTGGGCTTTTGGCTTGTTTGTTTTTCTCATCAACAAATAATGCATGTCATTTTTTTTCATTCTCATGAGCCTGATTAGGGAACCACTCAACTCTTTTAGCTTTCTGTTTGGACCTATGAGGAAAAGAATATTTTTGCTGGAACCTCAATTAATTATTGTTCTGCTGCAACAGAACTAAAGATTTTGAGAAAGATCAGCACTGTTGGAAGAGGGAGAATGAGAAAGAAGCTCTACTTTGCTACTGAAGATCAAAGACACAAGATAGCAATAAATCTTTTAACTTGAGAGTGGAAGTCTGCTATCTTTATTCTTCCCCAAAATGGCACATTTATGCTTTAGGCATCAGAGAGACATAAACTGAACAGCAGTGAACTTCTTTACAAAAACCTATTGCAATGTTGCAGCTAGATGGTCTACTGTCCAGAAGACTCGCTGCACCACTTTAAAATCCTTAGCCTACCTCCCATCTTTAATCTTATTATAAATGCTAAAAAGTTGCAGCGAAAACAACCAAAGTCCTTAATACACGTCTACTTAAACTGTGCCTAGCTCTGAAAAAAATGTGTCATTATCCAGCAATTTGGTATCTTTTTTTTTTTTTTTTTTTANAATGAAGAAGTCTGGAAAGCTCAGTGGTAAGGACAGAATGTTGCTGTGAAAATCTTTTCATCAAGGTATAAAAAAAAAAAATCATGATTCAAAGAAGCTGACATTTTTAGTACCATGCTACTTCAACATAAGTGTATACCGGTATCATTATTTCCAAGTAAAAAGGATAATTTTTCATATATTTATCTCTTAGTGAGAAAATCTTATTCATGTACTTTTAGCATTTGGGGCAGGGGGGGAGTTACGATGTACTTAATTTTTGTTCAAGTCTATAATTTACGTGACGTTTTTTTATAGAG
This sequence comes from Himantopus leucocephalus, assembly GCA_003993805.1. NCBI lineage: Eukaryota > Metazoa > Chordata > Aves > Charadriiformes > Recurvirostridae > Himantopus > Himantopus leucocephalus. The sequence goes on from RSEF01000360.1 coordinate 1,655, forward strand.
AAAAGAACTTTTTAAGTATCTGAATTATATGGCTTTGAAATATTATTCCTTACAAGCCTGTAATTTTGCAGATGGTTATCTCTCCGGTTTTGTTTGTTGTTTCTTAAAGACAGGTTAGAAAAGAACATGGTCTATATGATACTGAGGCTTTTAATTTCCTTTTTTCAAACTAAAGCAACAAACATTCAGGCTCCCTCATATGTTATGGGACTGGAGAAAAGTGTCCATTACAAATCTGTCTAAAATTATTGCTTTCATAGTTTATTCATTTAATTAAATCCTAACCAAAAACAATTCCACTAATAAGTTGGAGAAACAGAGAAGTAGTCTTTTAGAATAAGACCTAGGAGGAATTGATCTCTTTTAATAGAATACAATTCTTAGTTATCAGTGAGTTCATAGTCATTGGCACAAAAAAGATAAGAAAAAAGATAAAAACACCAAAACACTGGAGTTAATTAGTAGCTCTACTGATAGATATACTGATCTACTCCCATCATATCAAATTATTCTCAAACGCAAGCATTTTGTGACGAAAATATATAATGTCTGTTTGGTTGCATTGTATTTCACAAAAGAATGTTAGTCTTTTAATTACCAATGCTGATAATTGAGGTGATTATAAAATTAGTGATCCAGAAGCAAGGCAGAAATCTAGCAAGGATAATGTCTTAATAAATTATAAATAGTACAAGAAAGGTTTCTTAATCTAAACTGCCTTTATTCATAAAATTTCTTCAAAACCTTCGTGATTTTTGCCACTTAACATTTAAGATTAAACAATAAAATAATTGAACGACTGTTTTAATAATTAATGTCAATAATTAAATATTTGATAATTTTAATAATTAGTATATTATTAAATATTATTTAACTGTGTAATATCCTACATTAAAAAGTATAAACTACTGTCCATCTATTCATAAATGTGCAAAACAAATTCTTTTATATCTTTTGGGACCTAGGTCATTTTATTTAGCTGTGTATTTTCTGCGCTGTGCTTTCTCAGATAGATGTATGCTATATGTTCTTCTGAAGAAAATATTTCTATAAATATATTTAACTCAAAGCACAGATTGTGCCAATATTTACTGTTGTCAGTCATACACTCAAAGCATCTGCAGTAGCAATAGAGAAAGGAAAATATATACAACTAATTTTCTTGGAATTAATTCTGCAGGGTTATTTCGCTTTTTCATAGTATNTTTATTTCTCACTTTTTCATAGTATCTATAGTTCCTTTGGTTTCCATTACTGGGACAGGCTATTTTTATTAGCTTTTTTGGAAAAATCCCTTATATTAGGAAGCAGNGTTATTTCGCTTTTTCATAGTATCTATAATTCCTTTGGGTTTCCATTACTGGGACAGGCTGTTTTTATTAGCTTTTTTGGAAAAATCCCTTATATTAGGAAGCAGAGAGTAGTGGTGTTAAGAGGTTGCTGCAGTGGTTGCCTGAATACAGCACTGCAGCATATAGAGTGCCTGCACTAAGGCTGAAGACAGTCATGAAAACTTTCACTGACTGTTGAAGGAACTTTTTACAAAACTTAAGTTGACTTAATAAGAGATAGCAATTTATTTCTCAAGAGCGAACAGAACTTCTCCTGCAACTGTATAATAATCGAATGAAAAAAATGGTTATTTTCTGTCTATCTGCTTTGAAGCATATGAGGCCATAACTCGTATGATATGTAATCCCGGTTTGTTTCTACTATATCTTAAATATAGGAATGCGTCACACAGAAAAGGGATGGAACAGATATGCAACAAGGAGTTTGAACTTTGTGCTAGAAAGAGATGAAAACTGGGAGGTCCTGAACGTGGGAAATATGTCTTGATCTTTAGAAAACGTTCTCAAATGCAGAGTGTTTCCTAGAGATGAAACGGGTTTGTGTGTTGCTGTCTTTTGTGGTGATTAGGTCTTATTCTGAGGTTGAAAATATAGATTTTGGCTTTTAATCCCCAGAAAGGCTGAAAAATTTCAACAGCTTCCTTTGCTAGGTTTCTCTTCCAGAACACAGTTACAGGCAGTCACTTGCAAAGGTCCAGACAGAACAAGGCTCCTTTAAGCTGCTTCAGGTTTGTTCATGAGCACCTTCAGATCTGCCCTTTACATTAGTCTCTGCCCTGCTAGAGAAGGCCCCATTCATTTCTGAGACATAGACTGGAGGTCTGTGTGAAGAATCAGATTAAAATAGGCCTGAAAAAGATTCCAGAAATCATCAAACCTTTCACACTCCTCCAAAGTGAGATAAACCATATCCACTTGCCTGGCAAACATTTGCCTAGACTGTTTCTGAAAGATTTGCCAGACTGTTTCTGGTAGATACTCTACCACTTCCCTAGGCAATACATTTCATTGCTTCACTGGCCTTATCTTTAGAAAGCTTTTTTTTTATGTCAACCTGAATTTTCCTTGCTTCAGTTGTGAAGTGAAATAAGATACGTTTGCCACAACTTGTTCATGACAAAATGCATGTTGACTCTTGCCTGGTGGTACCCAAAAGTAATGTAATGTAGGATGATTCATTCCAGGGTGGTTGTTTTTTTTCCCTAAACAATCAAAACAAAATTGTCGGGTATATAATTTCTTATATCTTTCCTTTGTCCCTCTTCAAAAGAATCACTTCCCACTATCCCAACCTTCTGGTACAGTCCCAATCCTTCACAAGCTGTCAAAATAACACCAAGTTCCAACATTGCTTCAGCAAATCACCTTGAACTAATCTGAAGGCAATATTCTACCTGCTTACATGCAACCAGCCCCTTTTATCCCCTTTTCCCTCTCTTTTCCCATGCTTGTTCCTCCCCAAACTACCTCAATCCCTCCCTTTCCCCGCCTTTGGTTCCTCCCCTAACCATGTCATGGCAAGTCTAGCACAGCCCCAACATGGTCTACAGCTGCACCCCATGCCATGTGCCATAGCCCTGCCGGCGGTGACCCTAGCTCAGTCTGCAAGGTGATCCAGAGAGCCTCTCGCGCAGGTTTGTCATCTGGGTCTCACACCTGGACAGTGAGGCTGATGGCTCTCCCGGGAGAGCTTTGGGACAGGTTGGGACAGGGTCTCCATTCCTCTTACTGGGCTATAGGGGTTCACCCACCTGCCGTTGTGCTTCTGTGCTACTTCGTGTTTGTGGGGATGAGCTCTTTATTGCGTAAACCAATGTTAAACCAAATAATATAATCCACTTTGACATCTCTTAATGTGTTATCTGCAAGCCAAAGAAAACCAGGACACATAGTCGGCTAGCTGCCTTGGGATCACTAGCCTTATGATAACCAGCTTGAGATCCTCTCCTTTGAAAAAGGGTGTGAAAGATTTTACAGTAATGCTAGGAAACCAAAATGGGGAAAAATAAATTATGATACCTATTAGAAGTCACTCAGTATATAAATTGAAGAAAATATGCAACAATAGAATCAAAAAAGTTGGAAAAAAACAATGAATGGAAAAAAAAACAGATGAAAACACACCACATGTCTAGAGCTAGTACAGCATTGCAGGAATTGTATGTGTTCCTTGCCCCTCTTCTTCTTGCCTTCCCCAATTTTTTCCCAGAGGAGCCCATTATCATTCATGTATCCCTGTAAAGCATGCTGCAGCTTCTGAATACATATGAGCAAAGCATGCCATCTTAAACAACGCTGCCATTTTGAAGACACCATTTCTACACAATACCTAAGGACTCCGTCTTGCTTGTAAAAAGGTGGTATGCAACAAACAGAGCAAACGCATTCTTTCTAGAAAGCACCGAGGGCATGCTTGCAAATGCAATGCAGGTAAGGGAAAACAGCATTCTGGCATATTGATTTTCTGGGTGGCTAAGTTAACATTTGTCATTTTTTTCTGTGTTTATTGTTGCTACAAAACAGATTTTATATTAGTACTGCAGTTCTAGTATTGAAAATTAATCACTAAACCACTAACTCATTGACAGGGAATCCCTAATTCTACTTCTAGGTTCAGAAAAGCTCAGATTTTAATTTTTCTTTTCTTTTTTTCAGGCTTACCATTACTGAAGGTTCTTCTTGTTATTGCCCATAGAACAAGAACAAATGCCCATGTGTCAATATGCTTATGGGCATCAAAGCCATCAACCAGAACCCAGTCATCAAGAAGGTCTGGTGTCATGTACCGTTATTGTGCCAAGTCTAGCATTGTTTCCAATGTCTGATCAGTTCCTTGTCCGGGAACGCGTTACTTCAAGGCCTAAAATTAAGATAAAAAAACCGTCAAAATGAAAGTTGCATTCATTTACATTTGAAGTTAGCATTATCACATGTAATAAATCAGTATTATCTTTTTAGTACCAAATCAGGTACGTAGAAAGGCTGAAGTGCTAGAGCAAAGCAGAAATGCTCTAACAGAAAGTGGCAGATTATTTCACCTATGCTGATTAAACCCTGAAATTACTGGAAAAGTAGTTCAGCTATTTTTCTCATGTCTTCAAAGCTAGGATGTACAGAACAGCAAAATCCACACCAGATGACTTTCAGACCCTGTAAGTATTTTAAAGATAAAATTTTAGCTCTGTTTTTGAAAATACTCTTGCACCCCTAAACATGCATGATGTATAATAAAATGAAGCTTGATAAAGTACATAGACAGTTCCCTCTTCCCCAGCTTTCATTCCATTATTGTGTCTTCCTTCTTTGCTATTTACCGAGTTAAAACAGTTAGCGCTGCATGTGTGCTATATGGGTACGCATAAAGGGCATCGCTTATATTGTTTAATTTGTGACTTGACTAAAATATTACTTGATTTACCTATTGGGCACTAGTAAGAACATTATTAAATGAAGGTATACTTCTTCATTATCTCCTTTTAAGACGCTATGCGTAGGACTTCATTACATTTTTGAAGGTAATTTACTCTCAGGCTTTCCCTGAGAAGAGTGTAGGCATCCAGAAAGGTGGGGGGCTCATGGGGTTTTTTCGTGGATGCAGATACCCACATCCTGCCTCTGTTCCACTGGAGGAGCAATCCATTTGGAGCAAGCATTTGGAGGATGGTAATCCACCAGGACAGCTGAGGATTTAGGAATAAGCAGGTGCCAAAGAAACCCGGGAAACTGAAGCATGAAGTGTATACAATGTTTACATGCTTCCATGCAGTAAATACATAAAACTAAAATCGAAATTGGAAAAAATGTATCTTCAGTCTTGATTTAGGTCACTAAATTTTACTTAGCTCTTGCTGTATTTTGTGTACATATATATATATTTTGGATATCAGTTATGAGATCAGGTGCTTCGTGATTTTTAAGGTCTGGTTTAGTTTCACTACCCAAGAAAAGTAAACATGAGCATTTTAAAGGAAAAAGTGGTTCTTTTTTTTCAGTCTTGGTTATCAAAGACAGCAAGACTTCAGTTATGAATTTTTTCATATATGGTGGGGGAGCTTTTAAAAGTATTCTTTAAGACCTGAGTTCTGATCTATTGTATATGATTTCAAAATTAACAAGTTATTTTGCTACAGTGTATATTATTTAAGGCTGCCTAGCAGAAGTTTCATTTGATCCTCGTGTCCCTGTGTAGTGATGGTGAGGACTATTGCACATGGAAGACCCAATGTGCCTGAGGCTGCGTGTGGCCCTTGGCCGTGGGATAAATTCAGCCAGCTCATTTCAAGCGAGGAACCTGCGGGCAGCACTCCCTCTGGCCAGCCCCGCGTCCTTGTCCCAGTGCACTGCTCCTTGTTCTCATCAAAAACCATAAACCCCTCTCTCCGTTCTTCTCAGACACGCGTGGCTTTTCCTTTCCCAGCACAGACACTGGAGTTCTCTAATAACTTCCTTCACTGTTAAGATGTAACTTATGCATATATATTTTTATTAGAAAAAGTTACAGAAGTTAGAATAAAGTACCTTTTGACATTTTTATTAAGGTATTTTGAGAAGTATTCAGGATTAATGCATACTAGCAAAGTTCTGCCCTAATTCACTCGTGTCACTCAAGTGTAGGTACAAATGGGAACAGGCATTGATCTGCAATTCACATAATTATAATGTCATCTTGACAGAACTTGCTAGCTAATGTATGGAACAGCAAGAATAAAATAACTTTATTTTAGCTGAAACTGATTAGTTTTAGCTAGTTTAACTAAAACTGATTTAAATAGCATGACACAAACCGGTTGCAAAAAATGGAATTTATGCCTTCCCCTTTTTTATTTTATCTGCCAGTCTACATTTACTTTTTTCTGTTTGAAACTAGAAGCTACTGCATAATTGTCAACTAGCAGCATAAATGATTTCATACCGCCCACACCCATTTTTGCAAAGCTTGCAGACTGCGTTCATATGGAAATGTATGTATAGCAGTGAATGAATTACACACAATTCTTCAAAGATTACTAATTGAGACAGTATTATAATTGCTAAAATGTGGAAGAAAATGTATAAAGCTCTTTGGGTGCTTTAAAATATCTCACAGTAGGTGTAGGCTATGATGTAATTTTTAACACAATTCCATAGTACAGCAAAACATAAAAATAACCTTTGGAAAATATTCCAGCAGCAATGTGGTCCTTAAACACCATACGGAGAAGTAACTAATCCTATACACCACTCGATGATTCAGTGGGATAATCCACAGAAGAATTTCCATATGGTATTCTCGCTGTTCTTCAACACATCCTTTTCTATCTCCAGCCCTTGCTTATGATGCACTGGCAGATGCACTGCTGATACTGAAGCCTGAGTTGAAAAGCAAACCGAATATCCATTTTATCTGTATGCAAAGACGTAGATGTTTCATCCCTTGCTAAAGGCTGTTATTTGCCCTCTTGGATGGTGAGCCAAGGCCAGAAAGCAGATAGGATTTCAACTGGCATGAGCACGGCCTGTCTCTACTATGGTACAGGTGTGGCAGACTTTATATTTAGACACCTGAGTTTAGATTTGGATTTAGATCATTAGGATGGCTGAAGGATTCGACTGGACTGAACGCAATTTCATTTGAAAAACTCTTTTTCCACATTTTGAAGGGATCAATTTTCTACTGCCTAAACTCCAGAATCTTCCAGTATAGTTTCCCTCATTTCTAATTTCTCAAACTGAAAAATACTTTTTTTCTTCTATCAATCCCTTCATGTTACTCCAGAAATCAAATTGAAACGATCTTCCTTCCCATTAGAGAGCCTTTTACGTGAAGTTACTCCACACACTTGCTAGCAACCCTGGCCTACATATAGTAGTCTTGAAGGCAGCAAATTGATTATGTTATTTAATATACACCTTTTAATATAATTGTTATGAAAAATACCCACATTCTAGTTTTCTGGGTTTAAAAAAGTGAAGTAATTTGAAAATAAATTAGTATTTCTTACTCGTTATTTGGAAAGTCAGCTGTAAAATGCTGCCTGAGCTCTAATGGAGAAAATATAAAGTAGCTAAGGTTTGCCTGATGAAATTACGTTAATACATAACTCCATTATAGAGAGTATACAGTACAAACACTATAGAGCATACAACACATTATAGAGAATAAAAAGCATCTGACCAAGCAGCATAACTGTAAATGTATCTTGGTGACATTTTTTAGGCATTACTTTTAGCATCACCTCCTTTAACACGGAAGCACAAAGTTTTTCTATGTCAAAGAGAATGAATGGTCTTGATGATTCCATCAGTCCACAACCAGTTTTTAAATTTCATAAGCTCTGTTACCAAGAAGTATATTTTACTTCACTCAGCATTCTCATATGAAGAGAAGCAGACATGTCTCTAATCCCATAACTGATTTCAGGGGTTTAAAATTTAGACTGACAGGTGACTTTAGTTTCAGGTCTTTTGCTCTGTTGAGAAAAGTTACGTAACGTAAAGCAGACCCAGATTTTTTTATGGTACCTTTCATGAACATCAAAACTGCCTTCTTCAGCGAGCATGAGATCTATTTCAAATTCCTTTCCAAAACTATGGAATAGTTTCTTAACTTATGTTCACTGACAATGCCATAATCTTATTTACTTCTTTACTATCTTCATAGCAAATTGTAATTAATTATATACTCCACATTTATTTAATCACTTTGAGTTGGCTATTCTTCCAGACTTGATGTATGCAATATTAATTTCGCCTATAGCAAAATTTTATGAACTCTAATATGCATCACATGTTCAACTTGCTTAAAATTAATTGTGGACATTGTATTTACCATTAATGTACATCTTCATTGGCTTTAATTTCACATCTGTGTTACTTTATATACAACTTTCTTCATCAGTGTAACTGCACGCTGATTCTGATGTGTGTAATAGCAGCCACCAAACCTTGCTTTTGTATTTGTGTTGTACCTTTTAATATAATTGTTATGAAAAATACCCACATTCTAGTTTTCTGGTTTTAAAAAGGTGAAGTAATTTGAAAATAAATTAATATTTCGTACTCATTATTTGGAAAGTCAGATGTAAAATGCTGCCTGAGCTCTAATGGAGAAAATACAAAGTAGCTAAGGTTTGCCTGATCAAAAAGGTTCGCCTGTTTAAGAACAGAACCTCTTTGAAAGAGGCTTTCTTGTGGCGATCCATCCTTAGGCTGAAGAAACAGGCAACAGTGTCGCTTACTAGCTAGCAGCTTGTTAGGGACAGTCCCACCAGTGGTCCCGCAATTCCCACCAGTTCACACACAGATGCATTTGAGGTAGCCGTAAAGCCCTACCTAGTTCCAACAGAGAGATGAAACAGAACAAGCCTCAGCACAGGGAAGCTATTCAACGTGCGCTAAAAATCTGGCACTGGCTTATCATGCAGGTATCTAGTTGTTGATACACAGATTAGACCAATTAATGCTAATTAGGGTAAGTCTACAAATGTTGTAAGCACCTTTCCGATTTTAAGGTGTAGATATCCTAAGAATTGCAGCAAAGCAATTTAAAAAAAAAAAAAAAATATCCTTAGCTAAAATACAATGGTTTTAGAAATTACTGAGAAGCAAAATGGTACTGGCTTCCAGTAATGAGATAAAAATAGAAACAGAAGGCGAAAACAACCTTTTGTCTGATAAAGTACTCTGTTGAGAGGGGTAGCTCTTTATGTTAGTTCTTGAAGTTCTTAAAAGGTTGGGAAGCCAATTTTATGGTGCACAGAATTTATGTACGTCTCAAACCAGATATAATAGTATGTTGAATTCAAATATAGGACAGTATATTTTCATTTCAGAGAGTACTCTGCTGAAACATACAGAGACGTGCCACACTGACGATATGGTTCTCTGGATCTAAGAAAAATATGGCACCATTTTACTTTCTGAGGGAACCCTGATCAGGTCAGGTCTCTTTCAGTAAAATGTGTATTTGGACCAGTAATTCAGACCATGACTACATCAGGATCTTCACCTATTGCTGAGGGAGACTTCAACATAAAATACAGAGTAACATTCAAACCTTTTAGCATTTCAACAATTTTTAGGATAAGGAAACAGGATCAAACGCTGCTTGGAACAAAATACAATGAACTAACTATTCAAGCTAATACGAAAAAGGTAGCTGAATGAGCAGATTTTATTATATTCTAAGCAACAAGAAATACAGCATATAGAATAAAGTATTAATTTTCCCTTAGCAGCTGACAGGAGCAGAAAAAAACAAGATACATTTGCAGGAGGGTTTCTGTCTTATCGCCAGATTGAAGAAGTATGCTGTCGATATATTTGTAGCAAACTGCTGTACACTGAGGCATTTAATTATTTCAAGCCCCAAAATTCCACTTAAACATTGAATAAGAATCAATTTCAAATGGGTTCAGTTTTAAAAAGACTGATATGCATGGTTTAACTGGAAAACAGTAGTCTGCAGATTCAACATCCAAATGCCTAAGGAACAAAAGTCTTTGCTTTCTAGAACAATTAGGTTAAAATTTATACTGTCCTTACCGAAAGCCAAATTTTAAAATCTTATTATAATTTCAAAGTTCAGTTTGCTTCTTTAAAGTGAAGGAAATACTTTCAGTGGTCTGTTATTTCTTCTGGAACGGAAGTGGTGACTTGGAGTGACAATGCTGAGCCTTTAAATTACCAGACCTACCAGAATCTTTTCTCTGCCTGTTCGCTTGTGGGGTAAATTATTGTTGATAATGACTTTGCATATAAATGGCTTTCAGGGGAAGCAGACTGCACAGGAGTTCACCCTCATCCAAAACCGAGCCAAATTAAACCATTTTGCGTAAGTGGGGGAAAATGCATCTAATCTGCTCAGGTCCCTTGCATTTTCAAAGAAACTAAACCAGCCCACAAATTTGGCCATCTGGCTAATTTTGCTTTTGGATCTGCTGCCACCTCGTGGGCCCATGATGATTTCTAAATCCCAAGATAGTAAGCAGAAAATTATCAAAAGTTAACCTTGGGTTTTGGGGGAATAGCCCAGCTATTTAACTGACATGTAAGACCACTTACATATAAGCATGATTTCTATCCTGGTGTGAATTTTTTTTATAATCAGATTACATTTGCCACTTTTCAGTTTCTTGAATTCACAATTACAGCAACAACTTTAATCTATTAGGCTTCAGATTAAAATACAACCAGATGTACTGTTGTTACTTACAGCTTTGCTCCATAAAGAACTAGCACAATTTAATCACTTTATACTGGTGGCAGATAGACAAGACACAAAACTTTGTCATCTCATTGGAGTGTTCTCCTGCCTTGCCTTGGGTTTTTTTCTGGACCATTTATGAATTTGATACTGGAATTAAAAAGCACTTGGTTCCTACAGATTCTACAGTCTGTAGAAGACCATGGACTCATTAATAGCTCAGTAGCTTGTCAGACTGTCTTTGGAGAAGGAGTTCATTGGGATGACAGATTGGAAAAAGGATATAAGCAGTTTGTAGGACAGTGAATTTAAAAATAATAAAAATGTTTGTATTTTACTATTGCCAGAAAAATCCGATAATGGGATGCTGATGCTCATCCAAGAAGCCTAGAGCTGTAAGAAGCTGATCCATTCACCTTGGAATGGCCAGACTTTGAGGCAAAGTAGCTACTAGCTATGAAATGAGCAGTAATTTGTTTGCTTTGACTTCATTGATAGCTTATATTTAATTTCTCTTGAATTCTAAAAAAAAAAAAGTGAGATAATTTGACCTCTACAGGGAAAACAGACTGCAGTAGTGGCCCTACTGTACAGATGTTTCTTCAGTCACAGACTTTTTCTAACCGTCTACACTGCAGACTGAATCTCCACAGGTTAGATTGCCTTCCTGCTGCCAGGGATAGGAACATCCCACCACTGACCCAGGCCGCGGGCAACCAAAGACAGAAAACCAGCAAACACCACGCACAACCTGTACGAAAGGCTGAAAGAGGAGCAAAAGCGGTGGCAGCCTGGCACAGCATTCCAGGTTCCCTTCCCAAACGGAGGCCCATCACAGGCAACAACGGGAAGGGCACGGCTGCCGCGCGGGCAGCGAGAAGGCACACTGTCCCTGGGAAGCCGAAGCAGCTTCCCTGCCCGTCACCTTCCACCTAGGCAGGAGCCATCCCCAGCCGCACCGTGGGCCCAAACCCCGTCAACACCTGCCTGAGCGCTTCCGGTAGCGTGTC
>RSEF01000361.1:0-23745 GCA_003993805.1 Himantopus leucocephalus
AAATCCACATCTCTCCAATTTAGAGACAAGGATGTCAGGCAGGAAAATGTTAAAAATTTCTAAATACTTCAAAATCAGAAATGCTCCTGGAATAAATTAAGTGGTATTTCCTGTATGTTTCCATCTGCAACTATAAAACAACCACATATTCTACATAAAGCCTTTAGAAGAGCTTCTTGTCAATGTGAGATTCCTTCCATCAGCTGATATAAGCATAGTTCTATATTATAGGACAAAGTAAAAAAATGAAGATTGTGATATTTACATCCATTAATCTGCAGGTGCAATGAAAAGTGTTCAGCTTTTCCAACATTAGATTCACTGTCTTCTGTAGTTCACTAGCTTTGTAAAAGTAGTCTGAATTTACATGCTACTGCATTTGCACTGTACTAATTATAAAATCAAAGCATTTCCAAAGTATCTTCCAGTTTAGAAGCTCATATCTTACTAGCAGTGGTTCCACTGTATGCACGATATTCCAGGAATAAGAACTATCAAATTTCAGAGACCTCATCTGGTGGAACAGAGGTTACTTTTACTTACTTCTTCCACAACTTTTCGGTAATCACTTTCTAATGATTTAAAAATCTTTTATCTTTGTTGGACCAAAATTCAAATCTGCTGCTATATTGGATCACCAGCCTGTCTCTGGCATGAATCCAATAAAAAGTTTCTTTACAAATCCTAGCAAAATTCTGTTTGCTTTTATGTCTAACAAAACCATGAAAAAAGTTTCTAACCTAGGCTAGCTTAGGGCTAATTTGTTTAAAGCTTTGCCTTTGGTTCCTTAAAGTCCTTTAAGGCAATGATGTAGAATGACTACTGTTAACCTTACACTAGCCCCACTTCAGACACTGAAAAAGTCAAAAATGCATTTTCACTTTGATTCATCACTGGCCTGCACATTACATACTTGCTTACATTTAGACCTAATGGTTGTTGAACTCTACAGTTCTGCATGTTCAGGGCAATAAAGTTCCTTAATTTCACACTTGTGACAAAATGCAGTTGGTTTTTCCTTTATCTTTTCTATGCCTGTGTGGATCTTCTGAGCATTAAGAACTTTAATTGCACATTATCCCAATGTCTTATCTAGTTACAGTTGTATCATTAACACAGAATTATACTGAATATTTCAAATATAATGAGGTTATAAAAGTCACCGTGGTTCTGTACATGGAGAAAATTTTTTTTGGACAAAAAAGTCTTTCTGTCCATGCATTAGTTTATAACTGTTGGTCACTTATGACTTTTTTTTTTTAAAGCAATGAATTCCCACTTCAAATTTAAATTCCAGATGTTCAGACTTTCCTAATATTCAACATGGTTCTGATCTAGATTTCATTTCTTATTTCCAAAACACAATTTCACAAAGGGTATAGATACTCACAGGTAGGAATTAGATCTAATTTTAGGAAAGCTCTTCCCATGAAAAGAGAAAGAAAAAAAAAAAAGTAAAATCTTAAACCCAAAGTAATAAACTAACAAAAAAACTTTGTAACCTGAGGGAACTCAATGCCACAGTAAGACCAGGTGCAAAAAAGAAGCAATTGCTTTAATTAGAGAATACTTATTGAAGAAATGACTTTTCACCCATTCTGTACAAGTTACTCTAAGCTCATGTACTGTGTATCGGAACATAAAAGGCACATGTGCAAAGCTAAATGTATTTTGAGTAGAAAACCCTTCAGCTACATTTGGACTGAAGCAGGTACTAGGTTTGATACAGTGTCTAAAAAAGGGTGGTAGAATTGAGTATTTTATAGAAAAGTAGGTAATGATAACATGAGAGGCATCATTTATTACGATCTTTTTAAAAAAAAGAAGTGCTAGAACATCTCCAAAACATTAATTCAGGAACTATAAGTAATGGAAAGAAATTAAGAAGTAGCTTATCAAAATCAAAAATTAAGCTTAAATACCATGCCACAATTAGTGGACACGTAGGGTACAGGACATTTAGTAGTGAATAGCCTTTTGTTCTGGTCATTTTTCACAAATATTTCAGTCATGTATAGGAGGACACGAAGGGTATCCAGGGTACCTGGATGCTAATGTGCTTGCACTTGTTTGGTCAACTGTCAGAGGACTGCAAAAGAGTTAAAAACCTATGCAAGCTTTGTCCACAAACCCAAAATAGATGCGTTACAGTAAACTAGCCATCCCTGACAACCAAATTGTCTCAATCAGATTTCAAAACTAGTATTCCACTGACAAATCTTAAACTTACTTTCAATACTCAAGCAGAGAGCATCAATACAGTATAAGACAGACAGTTTTGAGAAAAAAATTTTGAGAAACAATTCTGGCCATATAGAAAGGATTGATATTGGTTCCACCGTATCAGTTTTATGGTGTTTGTGTATGATAATTCATATACAGAAAATTATCACATTTGGCCAAATAAAACCATTTTCAGAAAATGAAACCACATATTAATTTAAATATAAGTAGTTACAGTAGTTATAGTAAGGAATAGCATCCTTTATTAATACTGCAAATACTTTAATATTTAAAAGTAAAAGCTTCCATATGNTACTTTAATATTTAAAAGTAAAACCTTCCATATATATTTCCAGGTGCACTGCATAATGAGATCCCAGACAGGATGTAAGGATGCCTCTGTTCCTTTGGCTTTTCTGGCATGTCAAAACCAAGTGTACCACATCTTCCCCAGCTTTCAACAGAATGCAAGTATTTCCGACAAAGACACCATTTTGCAAAGAGCACATAGTCAGACCCATAGGGATAGCACAAGAGTGAGGTCCTCCTTCCACCCAAATAAGCCAACAACCTTCACGGCTCTCTGAAAGCTCTTACAAGTTCACTTCTCAGATATCGGTTATTTTAGTTTTTGGAAGGATTCTCACTGTGGAGATTTAGACTAGGAACGGGCATCTCATTACAGCAGAGAACAGCGTATATCTTGTCTGTGGAAACAATATAGTTATAATACAACACAGCACTGGTAATAATCCCTGTTTCTGAAGGGTGGAGTGGCACACTCAGGCAGCAGCACTCCTGCTTCTATGTTCTGTGCAACCTTGCTCAGTACCAGGTGGTGTTTCTTCTGTAATTTGATCAACCCACAACTATAAGAAGTTTTAATTTTGCAGCCCAAAGTGACAGTATCATGGGTTCATTTTGGTCCAGCTCATGTGCTGCAGCTTCTGGCCTTTGATTTCCTTACACTACTTCAGAATTATTTCTGACTTCAGCCTTCAATACGTATAAGAAAATTTGTAGGTGATTACAGCAATTAGCACATTCTGATTTTTCAAGACTCTGTAGCTACTTTTAAACTAAATATGGTCTTTCCATCATTAACTTGGCGTTTGGTTGCAACTGAAATGCAATCTCGACCTCAATAATCACAGCCCCAAGATTACAAGCAATTAGAAATCAGGTGAGTTACAATAAAAAAATTACAATTCACACAAGATTCACACATGGTATTACCATGCTCTTTACTAGGAGTGGAAATTGATATCCAAATGCCTACCGTGGAATACGGGGCTTTAGGCTGTACAGTCAATTCTCCTTGAGGCACCTGTCTGATTTTATTATAGATAACACTGCTGCTAGGTAAGTTTATTTTGCCCATATAGTTAAGCCTTGTAGTTTAGAGTAGGAGGTTACAAGCTACAACATACTGGCTGATGAAGGTAAATTTTACCCTAACATAAAAGTACTCTTAATTGCCGTGCTTCCCTAATGATTCATTAAAACAAATTCTTTGTTTTTTAATCCTTACTGCAGATGAAGAGAGCAGATCTCTGCCACAGTTCTCTGAAGCAATACATTTACATATGTAGCAACTCTCATTAATTTTCATTTTTCATGATTCAAGACAAACTGACATTTTTCTCTTCACTAGTTAAGTAAGTTCTTATCACAATATTTCAAAGGCTGGTTTTAGCCCCTGTTTTTGTCAGCAGATTAAAGATTTTCTAAGTGTTTGAGGTTGACAAGTGTTAGTACCCAGACATTTACATTGCAATCAAGCTATTCATAATAAAAAGTTTCAAGTACAAACTCAGAAGCAATAGCAGTGTAATTTTCATCACCAAGCCAGACTTACGCAATCAGATTTCAAGGCCTAATGGAAGTAAGGTCCCACTTACTCAGACTCAGCAAACCTCTGCCAAATACCAGAAGATTTAAAAAGAAAACAAAATAAATCAGAGCAGTTATGATTTGAACTTAGGCTGCAACATAATGCAGATAAAGAGCAGGCCTAGTACATGTAGCATCAAACAGGACACTCAAATGCATCTCTCAAAGTGGAGTCTTTTAATGTATTAGTTACCTTGGGTAAAAATCCTATCTCTTAGAAGACCTGACAGAGAACCAACATGTCTTTTATTGTTTCTACAGCTTCTCTGTAGTCTAGTTCCCTCTGTATTCAGGCATCTATCAGAAACCTCAGACTTCTCGAATAAATTTAAAAGTACTGTTGGCCACAGTTTAGACTGTGATAGTTTTTCTAAATCAATGCTCTGAGTGAAATATGATTAGGGAAGAATTCCCTGTCACTCCTCCTCCCAAATAAAAACTGAATCTGTAAGCTTTTCTCATTATCCAAAAGAGGTTTTAATTTAACACCTTGGAGACAGTAAGAAATACTTAAAACCAACCTCTTTTCCTGATTTCTCTTGGGATTTAAGGCAGGCTGTGTAATCCAGCTGCTCTAATTAGCACAGCAAACTGCAGTTTTGCTTGTAAGAAGAAACAAATTAAAACTTCATTCTTCTGTTTCTCAGTAAACTGTGTTCCCCAAATAAAATAAATTCTCAGATGAGCTGTAAAGGTAGAATACATTTCACATAATTTTAGTTTGACAGAGAGAGGAAAAGTGTTTCCAACTTTTCTTAATATACCAGCTTGATTTTTCATTTATATTAATTTTCTGTTATTTTTAATCAAACACACATGCGAACACATGACAAATTGTACCACTAACTGGAAGGTCTAAAAGAAATAGGTCACTGAGAAGAGAGCGGAGAAAGCCTTTACAACCTCACCAGCATCATTTAGGTCTGTACATACATACAAAGCTTAGAGAATTTAAATGAAGTCATCAGCAACCTCAAAGAACTCGGGCCCACTACCTCTCCAGAGCTCATAAGAATCAGTCTGACTTATAGCTACTTTCACACCAGTAAAAATATTTCCATTCAGAAAAATAAGAATGACCATATATTATGTATTTCTCAAGCCCATTCAGCTCATGGTGTACTGCTGGTATTTTATACCAGGATAACTGGTTCCTGACACATAGCCATGGTTTTAATGAATCTAAAGTTGGAAGTACACCTCATAAGTCTAGAGGTGGGAATTGGTTAAAGAACTACACTATAACCTACTTTGTACCCAGTAGTTACTATTTAACTAATTCAAAGTCAAACCATATTAATTTTGAAATTCAAAATAAATGTGTTACTGTTCACACAGCTTTCGATGTACAATCTTCTTATATTCACATCTCCATGTGCGTTTCTGATGATAAAAGGAAACGTGACATTCAAAGGGGATTTAAAAAGGCAGAGACTTCAACCTCAAGGACACATTCACATGGTAGTGCTGGATAACAACCACCACGAAGAGAGGACTAAAAGACCCCTTTTTTTACAGTACTGTAACAGTAGTGGCTAACAATAGCTGTATCTCTCACTCTGTGTGTGTGTATACATGCACACACATACATAAAAATACACGCACATACTTACACAATGAGGTGGAGTGGGAGTATCATTTCCCATTCTCTTCTCAGCAAGGAGAATGAAAGTAATCAAACAATATCATTTGAAAATAAGCATCATCATTTTCAAATCAAATGCAAGTGAAATGCTTTTTCATCAGTCATCTAGAAACAGCTCTTAAATAAAGCCTATGAGAGAAAGACACATTAAACATTCAGCTGAATGTCAAGTCATGCCCTGACAAAATGAAGAAAGAGTCAAAGTAAATTTATAGATCCAACTTTCCTCTACATTCTTTCTTCAAAGAAAATGTCAGCTTTTGATTATATATCAAAAATACAAAAAGGAATCTGTCAATACAATAGAAAAAAAAAAATCTGACTATGCCACCCTCAAGCTAGATACCTAACAGGCTTCTTGACAGTGCCTAATGGGTAGAAATGCCCAGCTGCCACTTGTCACCCTCACCACCACCTTTCCTCTTCTCTGTTGTACCTATTTTTCTTTACCTTCTTATACTGAATGCAAAAGCCAGATCCAAAAAAGGATTTAAGGTCCTAGGAGTTAAGTTCTCTACTACTTATAGTCCTGGAAAGCACCTGCAGTATGTGAATTTGGCCCAGCCAAGACAACAGAGAGAGAGCCACTTCAGAGTCAGCTGCCTACAACATGCATGTGACCAGATCCAGATAAATCAAAAAGTGAGCTGTGTTTAAGATTTGCATGGTCACACACATCACTCAGAACTGCAGTCTTTCAGACCTAAACTGTCTCAGAGCATTACCAAGAGGCCCAAGTTGACCCACGGGCTGCCCCTGTGCTACCTGCTGGTGCTAACGCTGAGCTCATGCACCAGCCTGACTGCCAAGGCGCTCGCACATCCTCTGGTTTCACATCTGGCATCAGCCAACTGGCCTCAGCAGCCAGGAAATCTTTGAAGCAGAGTGAACTATCTCGGTCAGGGACAGTGTGGATGTGTTTGGTTAAGGCCACACAGCTGCAGAAACACTCACTCTTCATGCAGTCACCAAAGGAAATGAAGGTAAAGCCACCGCGTGCTTAGAAGTGGGTCATGAAAGGGCCTACCGTTCACAACAAAAAAATCTGAGACTACATGCAGCATCTTCCTCTACCTGACACTTTTTCCAAACCTTCACTGCCTACCACTCAGAGCAACACCAACCACCTATTGCCCAGAAACTGGGTGGAAACATTCTCCACCTTTCCCACTGGAGACAAGAGCAGACCCTGTAAGCCTGAACACTGTGTGTAAGTTGGGAGGAATGAGTCTTAAGCATTTCTACCCCTAGGACTGTGTCTACAGCTTAAATTGCATTAGATTTCACACTAAATCTAAAAGCCTGAGACTGCCACCTCCTAGAAACATAAACCTGAGTGAAATTCTGACTGATCTAGAATATTTTTATTCCAGCAGCTTTGTGTCAGAATGAAATTTATTATCAGAATGGATATTTTATTAGATTTGTAGGTGCTACCACATTAATGCATGCCAGGAGGGAAGCCCATATAATTAAAATGCTATGAATAGAAAATTAGTAGAAGCACAATTATGAAGTACTTCAACAGGAAAAAAAAAAAAACGCCACATAAAAACAGCATGAACAATCTGATAGAAAAAGAGTATTCTATTTAACATCCATTATTTTATTAACGATATAACATGGCAGACATCAGTCTCCCAAGTAGCGTGATTTAGATTGACTATCTAATAAATTATTTGTCAATGTAGGAAGAAGATTGTTAAGAAACAATTTGAATTAAGAAATTAAAAAGCAATTCCACAAGTATTTGTAGAATAACCCCACTGAGATCAGTGAACACAAGAGTACACTTAGCCCACTATGTAGTCTTTACTGCAAGCAATATGCATCCTGCAATATGAATGCAGTATGAAGGTGGCAGTAACTTTACACCAGATATAGAGCTTTCTAGACAGGTGTTTAAAACAAATCTCAGCCATGAAAATAAGGATTCCTCTGTACTACCAGAAGGAAAAAGAAAAAAAGGAAGAGAAAATACGAGGCGGGGGAGGGGGGGGAAGGAAGAGAAAATACAAGGACTATCTGGGAAAGACTAACAACATTTAACCATCATTTGTTCCAGCTGACCAGTAAACAATTCTCTGTGTACAGAAAAGAAGCAGGAATTAAGGTGGTAACTATTTACTAAACTCCATCTCTGCAATAAAGCTTCACAATACAAAAATAATACTAAAGATATGGATTTGTGATTCTCCACACTTAACTCCTTTGTTAACGCTTTTACTATATTATCTCATATTCTTTTAATAAAGATGGATGCTATTAATGAAATAAAAAAAAAATCCTTTTGTTTATCCTACACTAATACAAGAAATCATCCTTACTTGAATGTTACACCAAATTAAAGCAGCGTATCCAAAATTCCAAACTTCGCTGCATCTCTTTTCTTTAATCTTTCCTCTCTGTTCTGTCTTCCTCTCTCCGAAAAGAAAATGAATGAGAAAATATGGCCTACACCATCATTCATTTTCAGCTGACCAATTCTGATCTTTTTGGCTACTAAAGCCTGACCTAAACTCCACAGAAATCAATAGTAATCTGTCCAGTCACATGCACTGGAGCTTAACGTATCGACTGTTTCATTCCGCCATGGTTAAACTGTTGATACATGAGATAGTGGGAAACTGAAGACTTAAGTCCAGTAATTTGCAAAATTTTCTGGTTTTAAATGCACTTGTTCTGCTAAGATTCATTTGATGAGATCTTATTACACAGCAGCTAACGGAGTACTAGAAATGGTGACTTTCTCATTTCCGTATTGATTTTTCCTCTTTCAGCTCTCAAGCAAGTGCTTTGAAGTATATGGGATTTCCATACTTGGAAAGTCAATTGCCATCTGCTTCTTGTTCTCTATATTAAAGCAATAACAGTGGGGAAGGGGAAGAAGCACAACAGGTTTGGTGTTTTGCTTTCTTATGCAACTATCTTGATAAAAAAGAGTTAGCCAGTGTCAGCAAGGATATGATCAAAATCTGAACTGAATTTCAAATCAGTATAGGCAGAACATGCTATATCTACCTCATTTACTTCATACATATCAAGATCCATTAGTCAAAACATTGGCATCCAACCGTATGCTACATGAGTACTATACAAGTGGTATATACTGCCACTGCAGACAAAGGTAAAACAAGGATCAGCAGAAATTTTTCCAGAACATCTATTTCCCCCTTTCAATTCCTGCCCCTACATACCCATATAATTTCTCCTGAAAACCTACGTTCACTGCTCAGTTTAAAAAAAAAGAATGCCAAGACAAACATAATTCAAGGAACTTTTAATCCAAGTGCTAGCACTAAGTGTTTTATCAATTGTAATAAATAATTTTAAGAGCAGGAATAGACTTTTAAAATTTAAGAGTACTGCAAATTAAGCAAAACAGCGTCTTCTATGTATAGGCTCAAATTAAGTTTAACTCATATGGCAAAATTTGAGATACAAATAAATGACATATTTTTACTGTCAGATACAACCCAGGAAAGTATTTCTCTTTCCACCAGAAAAAAAAAAAAAAAAAAAANCACCAGAAAAAAAAAAAAAAGAGTTTTGCTAATGTTAAGGAAAAATATTTATCTTATAAAGAGTCTGCATTTTTCGCCTGTATAATTAAACTGCTGCATTCGTTATTAAAAATGCCCAGGTCTCAAACTAAGCATATTTCATAACAAGGAAAGGTATCTGTATCATGGAGATCGCTAGTTACCCACATATCCAAACCCTCTCTGTCCTCCATTTTTGTTTTATTTTATTTAGAGAAATGAAGAAAAGATTTAGGATTGCACAAACGCATTATCCTTCCCTGCCTCCCCAGGTTATCGCTTATCTGTAAAACAATTAAACATAACAGTCATTCATACAAGTTTAACTAACCATGATCTAATCTTGCAAATGCTAGCCTGAACAAAACCTTTCAAACTTTCTTCCACCCCAAGAAAAGGTGGAAGAAAAACAGGTTTTGATCAAACTAATTTTTAAATTACAGGCTAAAAAAGAAGATAGCTTTACTCTACAGCTTGGCACTTAGGGAATGACTGGATATGTGCAATGTATAGGTTCAAATCCCTACACTATTTGGACTTAATTTAACCAAAAATTTTCTGAACAGGTCTTGTAAAAATGTCATTAAAAACAGAGCATATTTAAAGAAACCATAAAACACCTTTTGGAAGAAATCAACTGTCTTGGTTTGGGGGTTTTGTCCCACTAAGCCTTCTGATGCCACGGTGGTCATCAAAATTGCTTTTCTGCTCTATCCCTACTTTTATTGATCGAGTCTCCCATAAAGAATAGTTCATTGATATATTTCATTATCTGAAGAAAGAAAATGACATATGGAAAGCAAGGTGGGAGATTCAAAGAAGGATACAAAGATGATGTGCTCAGATACCTTTTCAAAAAAACAGGTCCAGCTGGACCAGAGCTATCTTGTCTTGTCCAGTTTCCTTCTCTGCAACTATTTCATTTTTTATATAGCTCTTTTGCAATACTACTGTTTGGAAGATATTGCCTCTTCAGTTTGCAAGCAGAAAGCACCTAGTCTGGCACACTTAAACATTTTGTCAAGGACTGGGAAGCTTCTTCATTAGAGCCTTTCTGATCGCATCCTCTACATGGACTGCATCTTTCAATGCACCCTATCACACGTTTGCAGATTTGAGCTCATAAAACATATAAGTGATTGAATAATTCAGAATTATCTGCACCTCATTAAAAAAACAAAATTTGTACTAATTTTTCAACGTGAGTTTACATCCACTGATTCAGAGAACAAAAAGGCTAGTCAAAGAAAAGCATAAAGACTTTAAAAAATGAGCAGCCCTTGCCTATATTCATCTAAAAGTTGCTGCTACCAAACACCATTGAAGCTTATGGTTTATTTATAAATGAAGTGTCTTGAATAAAAATTGTTGGCTTGGAGATTGAAACAGAACTATGTGAAACCATAAACAAAGGTTCTGAGAGCAATCTTCTGGCAGCTTTGACTATTTCTCAACACTGCACGTTAAATACTGCCACTGAGGTTAGGTTATGTCTGCACAGAAGAATGGAATATATTACATTGAAAAAACATCTGAACTATCTCTGAGAATTCAGATGCAATGAAGCCTTGTTAAATGCGGCACTTCATTTGAGTGATTAGTCACACATCTGCCCGAAATGAAGCTACTCAAAAACAGACAGTTCATAAGCTTTGCAGAGTTGGGACCTATTTGTGTAGTTGTTTACTGTATGGCATTCTAAGTCTTTCTTCCTGATGTGCATTTGAGGTTTGACCTCCTGAAGTGAACAGATGGATTTGCAGCAACACCAACTTGTCTGGGTTTTGGAGCTGGATCTAAATAACATACCCACAATAATGGAATAAGAAAACAATTTAAAAATAAAAATTGAATTAATTAATTAAAAGAAATAATAAAAATCACACAACACGTGATGTTCTTCAGAAGAGATAGTGTTTTTCAAAGAGTTTCACAATCATATGCCCTGACCGGTAAGTGTGGGGTGTTCAAGGTCCCAAAAACCACACCGTTCTTACACAGGTGCCAAATGACAGGTTTGGGAGGCAAGTTACAGGCTCCCCATTTTGAAGCTTGGCCTGACAAAGACTAAGCTGCGTTTGCATAGTATGAAAAATGTATCATCTATCACAATATTTACAAAGGATTCCCTGACGCAGTGCTCTTTCCCCTCCCCCCAGAAAACAGATGCTCCTTTACTAGCTGAAGCTAGTTAAAAAAAAAAAAACACCCAAAAAACCCCACAAAACAAAAAGACCAACCAATCAAATTGGCGCACAGACTGTAAAGATAATGTGGCCTGCTCGGCTTCTTTGCAAAAATCACTTTCCCTTGAATGCCAAAGATTATTCCTAACCTTTGAAGAAAAGCTTTTTTGAGACATCATGACCACACTGTTGTTTCTTATGGGCAGCTGATACAAATTTTCATCAAGAAACTATTTAAAAAGCACTGCATCTCTTTCTAAAAAACTGAAAAACATGACCTCCGATGACAAGTAACTGTAATTATATTTGTTAACCTGACTTCAGAACTGAACAAAAGAGGTATTTATGATAAACTCCGCATTGCCAAACAAGCTATACAATATATCATTAGTGAAAGTAAAACTGGTGGAGTTCAAATGGTGCAAACTCTTTGGAAAGAGTGTTATGGTTTCCAAATGCTAGTAGCTTGTGTCCTTTGTGCTGTGTAACCAGTAATTTGTGGGCTTGGTGTTTTCCTGACAGCTGGTGTATGGACGGAAGATCAAAAACTGTGTGAACAACGTAAGATTTGTTAGAAATGAGATTCCAGCAAAACTTCCTCTGCAAAAGGAAAACTAAAAGCTTATATTGCAGCTTCTGTTTGGAAGGTAAATCCTGCTGAATCTGCATGAATTCACTTAAAACCCATACTACAGATTATTGATTTATCCCTCATTGGTCATTCTTTACGTATTTCCAAATTAAACACCATTTTTAAAGTGTACAAAAAAAAACCCTTGTCATCAAACAAGTTTCCTTTTATGCTGCTTGGGAAACAGCATAACAGCGGGGGGGGGTGAAATCAGAGGAATATCGCAGATCATCCCCAAGCCCTGAATGTGGTTACAGGAAGCATGGAACACAACCCAGCAGCACCAGAAGAAAGCAAGAATGATATCCAGTCTGTAGAATCTCTAGGAAATGTCTTGAAAAAGAGTAGGTTACATACCTTATATTCAGTAAACAGGATTCCATAGGTTTCCCTGATTTAGTAGTTGCAGATTTTAGAACTCAAGAGAACATAAGACTGTTTAGATTGCTTTGATGATTCTCTTGATTGCAAAATGGCAGCAGGGCTGTTTTTAACCAAATATCTAGCAATCTACTCCTGCCTGAGCTCATGGACTGCAATACAATAAGCATCCTAAGACATTTGCAGTTATCCTCTTATTCTTGTAACATTACTTTGCTTCAGTACTCTAGAAAGAACGTTAAGGTGCCGCCACACTCCCCCACCCACCCCTCCACAACTTTCTGAACTGGTATCAAGTAAGAGTTCTTTCATTACAACTTTTTCCTTAATTCCAGCAGTTAAGTAAGCACTTTGTAACTACACAAAAAATTCTATGACTTTCTGTCACTTTACCATTAACTCCACGAGATCTCTCGTCTCACTGTTCTGTATTTTCAGATAGTATTAGGCTTCTATTTCTACTGAAAAAAACCCAACCAAGTTCCCTTTGGAAGTAGTTGAGAACATAATTCTCATTAGGAAAAAAAAAAGTGACTATTACCAGAAACACCAGAAGAGTGTTTCTGCTTGTCAAACACCACTCAGATTCTCATCCTATGTGCGCAGATAAGGACAAAGACAGCTGACAGTTACTGGCATGTCAGCCAGGCAGACAGCTCGTGTAATGTTGCACGCAACAGAACTGTTCAAGAGTCATATATAATGCTCGGTTAAGCACAAGGCCTTGCCTAACAATGAACTTCTCCTAACTCTTCCACATAATATAAGAGTACAAGTAGTTTATATTTGTATTTCTTAACGTTAGGATTTTAAGAATGCAAGCAATCCTGAATCTGCAGAAGGCACATATGAACTACATATACCAGTAAGAAAGGACAAAAGAAAAAAAAAGGAAAAGATTATACCTCAAATCTGTAACAACTATAACTTGGCCATTCACTGAATCTGAACATTTATGAGCAGACCTGTATTACTCAGTTTTAGAGACACACTGTTGCTAATGTACCCAAGTTTTCAATCATAGCATATTAAAATATGGTTTTCTAAAAATGCTTATTGGTAGTAAATTTAGTAGTATAACAAAGGTTTTGACTTCTACAGTGCTAATATAAGCTATGGCTTATAAGCAAACACATTTGCTATCTTAGTATCCTGTCACTATGTTTTATGGAAGACAATAATTTAGACAACATTTTTTGGTGTTAAGCACTATAAACCTCACATGAAAATCATTTCTTTTACAAAATAATACCAGTTAATACCATTTTTTTAGCAGGCTTCAATTATGACATTGAAAATGAACAACTGCAATATGAATTTTGATCTGTTGTTATTAGATATTGGTACAACTACTCCTTGATGAAAGCATGCTTAATATTATTGATAGCGAATTATAATAAAGTTTCCCAAGTACTAAGCAGATACATGGAATCAGCAGCAAAGAGTAATCCCGGCCGTGGCATTCATGAATTTAGTCAGCATTTTACTGATGCATTTTATACATCTATATTTCCCCATTTATTTCTTCTTTATTGAGAATTGGTAATCTCCATAAATACTACCAATAAGCTTAACAATGGAGTAAAGACCTAATGAATTTACTAGTTTAAGGACCTTCCCATTCACTTTCATCTGAAATCCTGGAACCCCATACACTCTTGTAGCCTTTACACTGCATTTCCCCCATGCCACACAATCTGACAGATGTCAGTGTCAGCTCAAGGTGGAAGCAGAGATGTTTAAACCCCAGATGAAATATTTTGACAAGTCTGTCTCCTAAAGACCACATGGTACCTACTTTGCTGAAGCCAGCACTATTAAGGTGTCAAATACTGAGCTACACCCATGCCTTCCATAAAAATGTTTTGAAGCTAGCACATGGTCTGGGTGATTTAAAAAACAAATAGTCATCTTGTTCCATCCTGGCACCTGCATGTTCCCACACTGAGAATTAAGTCCAGCTGTGGACTGGCAGGACACAGTTTTGTAAGTTATAACTCAGTTCTTCCAGCGCTGACAGGGAGAGACATCTCTAGCAATCATTAGGCCACCTGTCAATTGTCTTTATCCTGCTTTGCTGTTGAAGCTGGTAATTCCCCTAAAGCCAAGTTCTCAGTTATGAATAAGAAATACAGATTCTATGCCTAACATCTGTACTTAGGCTTATCTCATCCAAGTACCCTATAATGAAACACTGAAAAATGGCCATGAAAAAAGTTACCAGAAATTTGAGATGTGCACAGAGATCCGCACCTTTACTTGGTACCGATCCTTCTTAAATGATCCTTTCTCTTTTGCTACTTTTCCAAAACTATTTTTGACATTTGGGCTGCAAATGCCTAAAGAAAGTTTTTGGGTTTAGTTCTTCATCCATCCAACACCTAGCAAGAGACAGTACCTGTAATTTACTGGAATATATTTAAGTGACTGCCACATTGGTAATTACTAAAAGGAGCAGAAGAAGGAAAGAATACATTTGACAAATGTATCAGAAATGACTAAGGCAGAAATGACTAAGACATAATTTATTCTGCCTTATGACAGAAGAATAGAACAGCAGACCTCATAATCTGTTCTCTGTACTTCTATAATGTTTTCTACGCTAGAAAAAGAGTTCTCCTCTTTTAGAAATGCTTCCATGCAGTGGATATACCATACATGGGATCTATTTCTGTGGCTCCTGGAACCAAAAGATTCTTTTTAGGCTTAAAGATGTCAGTCCAATGCTACTATTTGCAATGAAACAAAATTGCATCTAATGGCTAATGCACAAATTTAAGTCCACTCTCAGGCATTATGAGAACTAACCATGCTCTTTAAATGAATCCCTGGATGAATAAAGTATTATTTTAAACTTTTACAGCACACAGCTATGTATCTTAAAGCTGAATTCACAGCTGCAACAATTGGTAAAAGAATTTAAAACTGGAGCTGAAAGTAATTCAGGATATCTCATCAATCCAACCCAAACCATTCTATGATTCTATGAATAAGTAATTAGCAAATTGTTCTATAATATCTTAATAAGTAATTAGGATATTATTTCATCGTAAACATACCTTACAAGCTTGTAACACATTTTCTTTGTGACTTAAAGCTATCAGCGATTCTTACTAAGATACAAATCAATTTTAGAGCTTGGTTAAACGTTTCATTACAGAGCTCTGAAACAGAAAAAATATTTGGTCTTCAAAAAATATTACCACACATCATTATGGAAAATGAAGAAATAAAGTAGAAGGGCAAAAAATATTTTCCACATACAAACCGTAACAAGGAAAATAGTTTAAGTTTTCCTATGTTTTACTACAATCATTTGGCTAATGAAATTCATAGAGCTACACCCTTGGAAATTACAAATTAAAGTTGGCAATATGTTAGGAAGGCCTAAATAATGTGTCCCTATCTATACAAATGTGGCTGTTATCTCCACCTTTTCTAGACGCCCAGTGACTGTGACATAACTCTAAGGGAGAATTTATTTCGATGGTGGAGAATAGACAGGCAACCAATACTCAATCAATACTCCTGCTTGAGAAAATAAAAGCCAAGAAATACCCTAAGGCATCCTTCATTAAGGCATATATTAGACATTCCATTTTTAAATAAGAGCATATGTTCTAAAATAAAATTCTACATACAACACATGCCGAATTCAGACACACCATGATTCACATTTCTTTTGAATTAAAAGAAACGTACATTTCTCTAAGGAATACACAAACTGGTTTTACCCCAACTCAGCTCCCTACTGGCTGTCAATCTCATCCATCCTTTAGCTGGCATACATGTTTAATTTCTGAAACTAAGAGTTTGTCTTTGTGAAGTTCTTCAGGAAAATATAACTAGATCATATATAATTACATTTATATAATTTTATATAATTAGATTTCTGACAACTCATTTATGTGATAATATGGCCCTCACTGCAGAATCAATGCTGCTTACAAATTAGTAGTGGATTTCATCTTCACAATGCCTCAGCAAAGCATTATATACAGGAGAAACTGAAGGAAAGTATCACTTAAAATGACTTGCTACAGCAGCACAGGAAGCCTGTAATTGATCCACAAATGTAATTAGAATCCCGAGTCAATATTCAGTGTCCAAATAACTATTTCTTTCACACTAGATAAAACAGGAGAGAATGTGGCCCTTAGACCCACCTTCCTCTGAATCAAACAGACGAAGGGTATCACAATCTAGCTCCTCTTCAGTAGGGCAATGCCCGCAAGTATATACCCCAGTAAGTTTGCCTTACTCTAGCTATAACAACAAATAAAACCAGCATAATAAAAATAGCAATTGCTTTGGACAATTGCTATTTTTAGTGAAAGGTTTACAGCTCTAAAGATTCAGAGAGGTCTTCATAATGACTTAACACCAAATGAGTTGCTATCAACATTAGCTGAATTATTGCTGCTCTATAATTCTGTCCAGTTTGGTGCAAATTTCTATTCAGATTTAGATACATCAGAGTCCTGAATTAAGAAAATCTATATCAAAGTTTTTTGACATCAATAATTATGTTAACATATATACCTATTTCTTTCAAACATACTGAATTTGAGTCTATATGTTTTTCACCTTCTAATTGTCAATGCAAAATTCTCAATACAGATGCCATCAGAGAAAGAACATCAGCTAAAAATCACAGCTCAGTCTGACAATTATTAAGCTTACTACAGAGATAAGAAATAATAAAAGTAATTTTACAGGAAAGAGATTAGCCTTATCCCTAATAAGTCTCCAGCAGACCTAAACGAACAAAAAAAAAAAAGACACAATTAATACATGCAGTGATAGTTCAAAATTCTTTTAAAGCCTTCCTGAGTAGTTTCTATAAAAATCAAAGCTCCTCAAAGTGAAGAGCTCAAACTTCTGGAGGAAGGATAGCTATAACAACCAAGGAAAAGGTAAAATACTGTAGCCTTTAAAAGCTCAGCCTCACCACATACAAAACTGAAAATTCCTTAAAAATTTTCCTTTGCAAGAAGCGGAAGAAATACCATGCGAGTTCTGCCAAAACTCTTCCGTGATCTGATTAGATGAACACCTCCCCCCATTTGAGTACATCTGATTTCCAAACTTTTAAAAAAAAAAACAACAACATTTCCCTTAACTTTGCACACTAGATGGAAATTATAGGGGGATGTGGAAACTGTGCAGAAGTAGATACTGTTTTTTCTGTTTAAGTAAATACAGCATTTCAAGTCTTCCCCTGCAGTCTAAATCTGGATCCTTTTCTTGACACCTTTCTTAGCTCTTATGCTATTAGTCCTTCCCTGTAAGCAGTCTAGCTAGACCCTTTTCTTCAATTTTAAGCCTGCTTCTCTAAATGCCCCATTTTTTATTTATAACTTTCTCACATTTTCTCAGAAGCTCCACAAAGCTCCAGGACTGACCATACTTCCCCTCCTCATCTCTCCTTTCCTTCAAGGCCTTCTTGTTGCTAGCTTTGACTTTGAATGTAACTGTCATTGGGATATTGCACAGATTTGTCTCTCTCAGCTCATTTACTGTCTCTGTTTTATTTGTCTGTCTTGTCAGCTGCTGGATACACCACAGCTTTCACTAGTGTTTTAAAACATAATGGAATGCTTCTACAAACAAAGTCCTTCCTCTGGGTAAAGTGTC
The DNA here is from genome assembly GCA_003993805.1 of Himantopus leucocephalus. Classification (NCBI taxonomy): domain Eukaryota; kingdom Metazoa; phylum Chordata; class Aves; order Charadriiformes; family Recurvirostridae; genus Himantopus; species Himantopus leucocephalus. The sequence goes on from RSEF01000361.1 coordinate 18,139, forward strand.
CTTTGTTGCATTTCTGTGGTTCCAACAGCATTCTTCTCACTTTCAAATTTTGCTTTTATTTATCCCAAATCTTGTTCTTCCCTTGTCTACAACTTTGCTTCCCACTCTCACTGAATTAACATCCAACTGTTATTTCCTTTACCCAAGACTCTGCTGAATCTTCCTCATGTCTTTAGGACCAAAAAAACCTATCAACTTAAACCTTTATAATTTTACAAATCCAAACAATTTTTTGCTTAGTCATAATGTCATCCCAGAAAGAAGTCGTCTGGCCTTTCCCTTTATATCCTGCAATATCTTTCTGTTCACTACTAAATTTACACATTTGCCACTGTCCGCTAGATTTTGAACCAAAGAAAGATTGGCACTCCTCAGTGCAGATCCACTCCTGACTCCTCTCAGTTTCATTTATGGGCGTGTTCCAGTACCTTCTCCCTGACACATCTCTCTGGCTTTTCACTTTGTCTCCTGGCACAGACAGAACCCTAGTCTATCATCCCTTCTGAAACGTTTACTCACTTAAAACCTTGTCTCAGTCATCCCTCTTCCTCTGGCCTAACTCTCTAGAAAATTCAGCAAGTATTAAAGACACCATGGGAAAAAGGCACTGAATCGTAAAACCGCAAACTTTAAAACACACCCATTAAGACAAAAGCTATCCCTGACAAACAAAAACTTTGCATGTTTTTTTCACACCATTATAATACAAGCTGCGACAGCAAAATATGTTCAACTTAGCAAGAAAACACAATTTGAGCAATTGGCTATTGGCCACATGATTCCATCATCCTGTTTTCACTTTAAAATGTTTGCTATAAAAAGTTTCATACTAAGAAAAAGAGGCTATTTAGAAAAGAGAACAAAGACTTCAGGCAGTTATTTTATTTTTTCTCTCTGTAATGACATTTTCACCCAAAATAATGAGCTTTACAAATACTCCTTCCTCTGGTGCACACTGTTATGAGCAAAAGCTAACTACAAAGCTAGATTTTATACTATTGTACAAGATGTGCATTGTATCCATATAAAGAGTAACACTAAAAGTGTTTTGATTAAATACACACCATATATTTAAGGATAAGTCTTTATCATAATTCTGTTACACTCTCTGTTAATGCCTTTACTGAGATTGATTGCCCTCAACAGCATAAAACCAGACGGCCATGGACCAATGCCAGTTATCTACTGGTAAGAAAAACAGTATGCATCAAAAAAAGCTCAGCAGCATCACCTAAGCTGACATTAAAGCCACATCTACATTCACTCTTGGCATTCCATGCACAACGCAGGACAAGACAGACATGTTAAGCACAAGATGGACAAGTACCAAGCATACATTAGAGTACAGCACTTGTGTCTCAGTGTGTAGCAGACAGCTAGAAGAGGTGTGCAAACTTGGCGACACTGACGTGAACTGGAGGCAGCTGTCACTCGGACACAGCTCATATCCTCCTCATGCTCTCAGTGTCCCTCCTTGTGTAACTCTTCCTCATTTGAATCATCAGCAGGATTTGAACTTAAGGTGTCTCGTCCCTTAACACACAATATCTCTGGGTGAACAGAGGTTAAAGCTTCAGTTAACAAGTGACAGTCAGATGGCTACAATGGTTTGACTACTCATAAAACATTTGTCTGTTCCCCAGGAATAAACTCAGCGCTAATACCATGAGTTCCCAAGCACTAAAACCCATCTGTAACCTTAACTGAGACATAAGTAGTAGAAAAATGAACCAAAAGAAAAAAGCGACAATGGCGAACTACTTAAGGCTCAAAGGCCAAAAAACCCCTCATAAATAAAGTACACAACACCCAAACTCTCTTCCCCTTCTCTAAAGACAGGTGACCTACAGAACCGTTTTCTGCAGTCTCTCACGTGTAATAACATCTTGAAGGAGGGAATAAGAAAAGCTATGCAGCTGCAACAGAAGTTAAAGTAATGTAATTATCTACATAGAAAACAGATTGTGCTTCCATGGGTAAATTTGTGCCAGATTCTAGCTGTGCTTATGTATATTGAAAACCCAGGATGTTTTTCACCCTTTGCTCCTGACCTTCCAAATGACCCAGAGGAGTGTGACTGTGTGAAGTATCATCAGTTAAGTACAACAGAGCTCCTGCTAGGCTTAGCTAATGAGATTTCTCCTTTAGCACTCTGGAAAGGAGCAGAGAAAGACAGACCAGTTTAGGCTTTTATATTCATTATTTATCACTGTTCATTTATCAGAGGTGTAACAGACACATCTGGAAGTACGTTTGCTTGAAAAGATTGAAGGGTGTATTTACATGGAAAGTAAAGGCATTACACCCAGTCAATTTACAGTTTACATTATTTAACAGAAAACATCACTGGTTGGAAAAAATTGGATTAGAACTTCCACCTCATTAAGTAGGATTTACATTTTCAAATGCAAATAGTACTAAGACTGTCTGTAGAAAGTAATACTGTGAGGAGAAAGGTCTCCAGATCTAAAATATAGTAAGCAAAACCTGTATGTAATATGGGAAAAGGACCAGGAAGACCCAAAACAATGCACTTTCTTCATATAGAGCCCAAATCTGAGAAAAGGAACCACTCTTAGAAATTGCATGATATGAAAGGCAGATGAGTGGCGTGGATACACTTAAGATAGCTAAATACTCTCCCTAAGGTTTGTTCAGCACAGGTAATGAGGGCTCTTATATGCTCCAAAGCCTAGTTTTCACGTGGCTGCTGAGACTTCTCTAAGCTCACCACCCAGCAGAGGCAAAAATCTGAGATCCATTTGGTTTGACAGTGGCAAAATACCAGAGTTAAAAAAGAGGGGAAAAAAACCTCGTTACAAAGTCATCAGTTTACACAAACCTGCTCTCAGCCTTGGGCAATACCACTAACAGGACAATTGGTTATATCCCATTGTAAACAGATGCTCCCAAGCCTTTTATTTCCTTCTACATCCCAGTGTTTGCCTGGCAAACAAAGATTTTCAGACTACTAGGGCTTATTGTATGTCGAGCTAAGGGCCTGGCACACTTCAGTCTGAAACATTGTCACAATGAAGCTTGGAAGTCACATCTAAGAGTCACAGTAAAGAGATGACAATACAGCACCCAGGAAGAAAGCTGGCTTCACTCAAACCACTTCAACATGGCCTGACGACCCACAGAATACATTTTAGGACCTATTTCTCCTAATAAGCCTAGGAAGAAACAGCAATTTCACATGTGTTACTTTTCTTCCATAAAGGTTTGCTAGAGTTGGCTTGGAGATCCTCACGCAGAAGGAGGGCCTCCATACATAACAGTAAACACAAAAATTCAAGAATATATAGATTTTTAATTTACAGCCCCAAAATACAGTGTGTGCAATGGGATGCACCTAATCCTTGTCTTAAAAGTGAGTTAGAGAATCAAGTTTAACACATTTTATAACTTGTGCTGCAAGTAAAATACTAAACCAATTGCCACTAAATGCAGCATTTTGTGAAAGATTTGCTTGACGTAAATGTTTTTAAGCACTTTTTGACATCAAAACTGAAAACCATGATGAACATACAGGTTTTCTTGCACAGTTTGGAGTAGATGATATTTACAAAATCTTGGCAGAAATAAGATGGCAAAAGTGCTAGCACAACTTCTAAGATGCTGTTGTCTATTGAAAAGGACAAGCTGAAGCATCATAGACTTGATCAAAACATTTCCATCAAACTTTGCAGGCTGGTGTACTCAGCAGTGACTAATTCTCCTCAGGGGCTTCCAGTGCAGATCACAAGACATATTTTCATATGCTTAGAAAACATAGAATGTCCCTTAGTCTATACATCAAGCACTTCATCTTCCCAATTACAAATGCTTTTATATATGAAAGGATGGAACTTAAGGCTATGCAATTGCTTCCTGCTTGACATTGCTTGGTAATTAAGTACAAGACTGACATCACTGCAATAATTTCTGGTAACGTGCCAATTTTGGCTGTTTGGCCACAATGTCACTTCAAAATGAATACAATTTGGAGACTGCCAGCAAGCTGCAGTACGGACCTCCTATCTATAAACCCTGATTTAGAAGGATTTTTGTTAGTTTTGCCTCCTGAGTATGTTCCCTTATATATGAAAGACTAGTGCCAATATTGGTTCTTAGTTTAACCAAACAGGGTTTTTTTATGTGGTTCCTAAACACAGCTCCCTGCAAAACCTAATCAAATCCACTCTTGTGCTTTGTTTTTTCTACATTAGAAATGGCAAACCATTGGTCTCCCCATAAGATGAAACTGGTTATGGTCCTTACCCATCTCTTCCAATTCTACTTTATGCTCATTTTTCATTAAAAAGGATGCCCAGAAAATGACTACTCAGGGTGTACATCATTAACACCTACATAAGAAAAAAAGACAAACATAGGGTTGATACTTCCTGGGGCTGCATTTGCATTTTCATGGGTGGACAACCTGCTGACCTTGAATAATTTACAAAGATCTTTTTATTCCTGTCTGATCATCTCAGCTTAATGCAGAAGTTTTAATGTCTTTAAGTGCAGGGCTAGTGCGGCTTTTTTGTCTGGTGGTGGGTTGCCAGGATTTGGGGGAGGGTGGGATGGGATGTGGTTTGGGATTTTTTAATAGTTCTTAGAATCATCCAATTTTACCTGCACAGTATTCCCATCTTTTCCCTAGTTAAGATGAAGAACTTTGACCTGTACTACACCAGTAATTCTGGCCTGGGAAGACCCAGCAGTAGCCTCAGTCACAGACTAACCATGTTACCTCCATTTTGCACCTTCTTCATTGATTTGAAGCACTCTCTTGCAGTGACTTCTTTACAGGTGGAATCTCTTTAGTGTTAGGTCACTGTATTGTGTGTATATATATATATATACACACACATACAATATATATATATTGTGTATATATATATAACCATCAGGATTTTGGTGGTGGGGGCTGCGGTGTTCCCTGTGTGGGAGAGGACACAGCCTGCCCTGTGCTGGTCCCAGCAGGCTCAGCAACTGCCAAAAGGGGCCCTCAGGACTGTGGCCAGCTGGAGCAGCCCTGGCCCTGCTGCGGGGTGTATTTAAACATGGTGGTGGCTGCTTCTGGAAAAGCTCATTTCTTCTGTGCACTAGCGACATCAGAGCACACCACCAAAATAACAGGTACGTACAACACTCCCGCAGTAAGCACAAAGATGCATCGAAGAGCTTGGAATCACTCAGCAAACAAAAGAGGCAAGCAATCAGAAGTTGAGAGAAAGTTTGAACATTGTATTTATGGAGATTTAGATTGCACCATGGAAAGTGAATTACACTTATCATATGCCTAATGCATTGGCAAATGGGCAAACCGAAATAAAAAAAATCGTGGGTTTGAATTGTTTAGCCACTCCAATTCTTTCCTGTGAAATGAAGTCTCTCAAAATTGCCATTTCTTAAAAGTGTTTTTGCTAAACAAAGCCCATGCCTGTCACAATCTCTTTCCATGTGACAACGAGTATTATTCAAATGGACACAAATGAATGTTATTGCCTTGACAGAGAGTATGAAAGGAGAATGGAGAACATGATATGACATTGTCAGTGATGCAACAACCTTCCACTGCAAAAATAAGCAGCAAATAAGTAATATGCAGGTGGCCAG
>RSEF01000365.1:0-12677 GCA_003993805.1 Himantopus leucocephalus
GCTCTCCAGCGGGTCAGCTCACATGAAAGCAAACTGTTTCTTACCTTTGGTTTAGTCTCTTTTGGAGTTAAGGAGGAGGGACGTGTCGTACTGGTGGCTGGGCGTTTAGCAGCAGTGGCTGTAGTAGGACCTGCAGTAGGGCTGGTGGGTTTTTTGTTTGGGCCAGGCGTGGCAGAGGCTGGCCGCTTGGGGCTGGGAGCGGACAGGGGCCTGGCTTTCGGTGCTGCAGGCTTTGTAGATGATGCGGATGCGGCAGGCTTTACGGTTTTTCAAAAAAGCAAAATCCAGGATAAAAACAAAAGAACACAAAAATACAACAACAACAAAAAAAATAAAATAGCGCATTGTAAACCAAAACATTGAGCTGCAGGAACATAAAAACGATATTTTAAATGAAACAAAAGGAAAATAATTAGCTTTCTGTTTTCTGAGCCTAAGGAAAAGACCAAAGTGAAGCAGCAGGAGAGGGCCGCCGTCGGAGCCCGAGGGGGTTCGCCACTCAATTCAAGGCGAAGAGGATTGATTCCAGCGACATCTAAAGCAACAGAAGGAATCGCTGGTAAAGCTGGGATTAGTAATCGGGTGTTCCTGGCATCTAGTCCTGCGCGCAAGACACAGGACATCGCTTTCCAATTACACGCAGGCAACGGCTCGCGAGCTCTAAACCCCCATCCGACCACCTCCAGTGGTCACACGGCCGCTGCCTCCGAGGGGCGCGGGACGCCCCCGCCCTTACCACTGCTTTAAGAGTTTGGGGTTGGATTTTGCCGAATGCCGCAAGCTTCTGAAAGCGGTTAGCTCTCGTGTTTCATAAACAGCCCTAAAATACGAGAACAGCAGATCCTGAGCAAGATCCCTGAACGCTAATTGCAATGCAAATAAATGTGCTGTAAACAACCAGGAGAGCATCAGTGCAGCAGAAGCATTACCATACGTGTTTACTACTTCTACACCACCGATACCGACCAGAGAATTAATTTAAATAAAGCTTACCACACATTTATTAAATCTGCTTTCAGTCACGCTGCTACAGGCTGAGTTGTTTGCAACTCCGTAACTGGATGTCTTTGTTTCAGTGAAACGGTTCACAAATGGCAGCTCAGAAAACAGAACTCGTGTGGCCACAGCTTAAGAAGCAGAAAAGCCGGCAAATTAAAAACCGCAGAAGCGAAGACGCCGAGCATGAAACGACACCTACCTTCGTCTTCTTCTCGGGGCTGGGAGGAAGCTCTTTGTTGGGAGGTGCTGTGATATCGTTCCCTGTCACAGCTTCAGCCGGTTTGGGCTCTTCTGGTTTTACTGGGGAAAAAAAAAAATAAGAGGAAGGGAGATTTCTTAAGTTTGGGGTTTTTTTTTAGTTTACTATTATTCAACACAGTAGCAGGTGGAGACAGAACTGAGGCAGTTACAGGTTGGCTGTTTCTGGAAACTTTCCCCTAAACCAGAATACCTATGGGAAGAAAGATTTTTCCCAGTAACGGGGCAGGCTCACCCACATGCCGTTAGCATCCAATTTCTCATATTATTCCAGTGGGAAAAGAAAGGCAGCTGATGAAGGAAACCCCTGGTTTAATTAAACAGCAAACCCTCCCATCTTTCAAGTTATTAAAATAAATTGTTGGAATGTTAATGGTGAAGTTCCGACCTCTTCCAGGTTTTACCCTATGACTTACCCTGAAGTTTTCAAGCTGTCCCTACCCTTATGGCTGTTTCTTCTTCACCTTCCTTCCGCCCACACCCAGGCACTGCCGCTCTCCGTGAGCGGGGAGGATTCCCGGCAGCCGAAGGGAGCCGGACCGCCAATGGAAACGGTCGCGCAGGAAAGCGGGAAGACGGAAGTGTCCTTCTAACACGTGGGGATCACACCTTGTTAGCGTGGAAACCATGGTGCCATGCTGCCCTACGCGTGTTTCGCAGCGCAAAGCTTAGGTTCAGCTACAATGGTCACCGGTTTTTCACAGCGATGGTTCGTGTTCGTCATAGTCACCCGAGGTGGCTACGCTGAGCGGGGACAGCAAACACACACGCTCGCCTCCCAACAGCAGTGCAGCAGCCACAACCACTTCCTCGTCTCCTTTTAAAAACCACCGTCGTTTGTCTCCACAGCCACCAGCAGAAGGGTAACTACTGCCCTCTGAAGCAAACAACGTAACGAAACGTTAACTCAGCAGCTGCTGCACCGAGTCTTCTCCCTAAATCTTACAAACCCTACAGCAGAACTGCCACGCCGCTGTGCGCCGCGAGACACGCGAGAGGCCATTTCCCTACAAACAGCTTTGCAAACACTAATTCTCAGCGGTGTTGCCGTACAACCGCGCGGCCATGAGCTGGCTTCCGCTGCAATTCCTCTGCCGTTTCAATTTTACGAAGGATACGGGGCAAACAACCCATCACAAGTGTATGTGTTTTCCCTCGTCATCTGAGGATTAAAATAAAGCATATCTGTGTTGGATGTTTCTTTATATGACAACGCACCAGACTGTACCACTGCGGCGCATGCTACGGGCCCACCGGACAATAGTGTAACAATTCCACGAGTAAAAAGGTTGTTTTCCACGTCCTTTGAAAATTACTATTTATGTTGCACACTTTCTTGCTTGTCAGTCTTGCAGGGAGAGTCTCAGAGGACGGTTCAAGTTCTGGTACAAACGCCACCGTTGAAACGAGCAAAATAAGATCGCGCCTTCCGCCTGCCCCGGCGACGCTCAACAGCAGGATGGGTTTGGGGTTTTGTCCATTGATTTCTTTTTTCTGACTCTGGGACAAGTTTAGAAGCCTTTTTTTTTTTTTTCCCCCCTTTGCATTGCATTCGCCTCTTCCTAGCTGTTTAGTTTCCAAGTGATACTAAATGCTTTGCAGCGCTGGGTTTAGCATTCTAGGCACACAAAAGACTTGCGAAGAAAAACAAGCACTAAAATGCACAGGCTGGACACTACTTTTAATGCAAAAGTCTTAAGAATCGTTCATGTTCACCTAGAAAGCCCATTTTTTTTCGTAGCTAATCTATGTTAGCTCCTCTATACTGGTTTTCTCCACTGCATTTTGATAAACCTTTATATTCTCCCTCATTTAACTTGTAGTTTTACCTACAGCAACACCAGAAAGAGCAATTGGCGTTGAGGGTTCCCCGTTCCCCATACCAACCTCCTGTCCGTTCTCTGCCCTCTGCTCCGCGACCCGGCCCCTGGGGATGGCGTTCTTTTGAGTCCCACTGGTCTCAAATATCTCGGACATCGAGGTGACTTTCCATCCGTTGGAAGTCACCTTTCATGTACTGCCTGTCGTCGTTATTTCAGCTAATTCAGCGGCAACGTGAAACCTCTCGCTTGGTGATGGTATCACAGCATCCAGGCGAATCCGTCTGCTCGGGGAGCCTGACGCGGCTCCTCCAAAAACCTCAACTTCCAAAGTTTCAGGATTTAAACTCCAGCAGCTTCCATGCATTTGAATGTGAATTTCATGTCACTTAATCAAATATGGGCTACTATACGAGAAATTTGGCGTAACTTCAACACACAAAATTATCAGAGAGTACATTAAGGCTCTACAAAACAAACAGGATTTTTTTTTTAAAAAAAGGAGCATAAAACAGAACTGTAGCATCGCCAAGCTGCACTGCAGGACAGCACCCGTACGTGTTCAGCAACTTGCATCTATAAAGAATAATAATAATAATAATAACAATGATGACAAACCCAGGAGAGCGGGGTAGGGGACGTTCCTCTTTCAGGGGCCACGATGCAGGTTCCATCTCTCCAGGCCCTGAAATTGCGGAGCACACAACCCTGGACACAACCCCGAGGGATTACAGAAGGAGAGTTTTGTTTTGCGCTGCCTCAATTTGTGTAACAACCCTTTGCTTTCATTCCTCGTTTAATTACGAGGGCACTCTCTGCCATCCAGAGCAGATAGCTGCCTGGGAAGATTTCCTAGTTACAGGGAATATTAGGAAAAGCTGCCAAATCTTAATCAAATTTGTTCATTAGTCTGCAAGAATTATTTAAGAGAGTTTTCAGTTTGCTTGTTCCCCCAAGCATGGCAACAAACCTCCGAAAGCTATTCCAAAGCTGTTTTGCTGGGAGCTGTAGCAGAGGCTGTGCTCGGCCCCGAGTGGGGCTCCTCCTCCGGCCGCTCCCGCTCCCGATGGAGAAAATTCAGTTTTGCTGAGTCAGCACCAGAACTGAATTACTCCCGGGGGAAAGCGGGACAGGGGCTTGAAGGAGAGCAGGAAGGACATTCCAATCTGGCATCTTCCACTGATAAACTCAAAGGCATAACCCTGCGATCCGGGTTACCTTCTCCCCGCTGCTACTCACTGCACCGCACCGTGGGGTACATCCATCCTCATCCCCCACTTCCCATTTCTTACTCACCGAGTAGGATTGTAACGGTGGAAATCAAACCTTTTTTTTTTTGTGCGTGTCAGTTCACAACACTGCGAGGCACCGCTGCTTCACAATTTCTAAGAGCAACACTGGAAGAAATTATTCCCACCTAAGCACATCGGAGCAAAGAAATGACTCCACGACGGCAGCTAAACCCACAAACCGCAAACTCCCAAATTTTGTCTGCGGTTTTACAGACATCAGTTATGAAAGAGCAAACGGGATAAGCGGTGCTTATGTCTCCCTTAACAGCGTCCTTCAGACGCGCTCCAGCCGGCAGAAGGAGGGATGCTGGGGATTCCTGCCGTGCCGCCTGGAGGAGGGACCCCGGGGTGGCCCGGCACTTCTCCCACAGACGCTCTGCTTCAGTTCCTTCCTATTTATAGTGTCTATCTGCCTCTGGGTGATTTTAGACAAAACAGGCAAATTTGTCACCAGAAACCAGGACCCGGCAAACAGGGGCACGCTGTGTTCAGATAAAACTGAAGTCAGAGGGAACAAGACTCCTAAAAAATAAGCAGTGGTGATTTTTCAGAATAAATAAGAAAAATGAGATGACCTGTGCCAAAACCGACACCCAAAAAAAAAAAAAGCTTCAGCTCCTGGTTATGAAAGGAGACAATACTCTTCCAATCATAGAATGGTTTGGGTGGGAAGGGACCTTGAAGATCATCAAGTTCCACCCCCCTGCCCTGGGCAGGGACACCTCCCCCCAGCCCAGGTTGCTCCAAGCCCCGTCCAACCTGGCCTTGAACACCTCCAGGGATGGGGGCAGCCACATCCAACCGATCTTAAAAATTATGGATAATGTAAGCCATATGTTTGTCTCTTAATAGCAGGGTGAGACATAAAAAACCACTAACGAGGAAATTTATAATTCTGCCTCCAACAGTCAAGTTTAAATACTGTGACGCAAATAAAGCACATGGGGCTGTCCCCGCAGCCGCGGAGTGGGCGCGATCTCCCGAAAGGCAATTCATCCTCGGTTTTAGGTATCAGCAGCCGCTCATAACAAGTTATTTACACAGAACCCTGGTGTCTGAGGAGACTCTTAATATATTTTATCCTTGACCTCTCACTTGCATACGTGCTGCCACCCTCTCGGTGATTACTAGCAGCAGATGAGTTACCATTAGAAGAAATGTCACGTGCTATAAAGCAATCGAAGTAGATGATGCAACTGTTTGAAGAATGATATCCCTTTTCCCCAAAAAGAACAGGCTGTAGAACAGCTACCTCATCAACCTCATCAAGTGTATAAGACCAAAGCTGTCCTCCAAGGCTCAGTATTAATGTTTAACTGGACCATCTATTATTTCTTCTAAATCACTTCCCTGTTTGAACACTGAGTCTCTCTCCAAAGTTTTCCTCCACAGCACTAATACAGCTCAAGAGAACAACTTCCTAAGGAGCCTTCAAGCACATCTTACCATCAGCCGTTCAAACCCAACTCGTTCCACGGCATCCACTGGAAGCCGGCATCCACTAAACCACAACACTCTGAGGTCAAAGCTTTTCCTCCGGTTATCTTGCCTCTAGGGAGACTTCATCTCATTGGAAGGAGGTCAGAAAATGGAGCATTTTCCCCTTCACATCATAAGGATGTACAGAACTTCCCTCCAAATGGATAATAATAATAAAAAAAAAGTATGATGACGGAGAATCCAGTCGATTTTAAGCTGTGCTGTCTGAAAAAACACAGGCATCTTTTGTAAAAGACCACGGAACAAGATAAACCAAACTCAGCGTTCTGACGGAGTTTTGCAGATGCTCTTCCTCCAAAGCAGCAACAAGCCGGGGCAAAAGCTGCTGAAGTCTCTTTGAAACCAGAGCGGCTGGGCAGTAGGAAAGGACAGCAGAGGGGCCACCGCACTCCTTGGAGCTGTACCAGCCCGCCCTAAAAAGGGGGACTGCAAACCCACGTACTGAAAGTGAAGACAAAGCTTCGTGACTCGAACTTTCAAGGCGATACTCGAAATGCAATTACACCTATTGCACAGGGTTACTGCGAGAATCCAGCCATCTCCCTGCATGGATACACCAGCGGTCGAGCAACACAGGGTCACAGAGCAAGGGAAGGTTGGAAGGGACGCTGGAGGTCACCAGCCCAGCCCATCACTCAGAGCAGGTCCCGGTAGCCCAGGTCGCTTACGGCCAGTGTAATTGCCAAATATAAGGAAAAACTTTTTCAATGTGAGGGAGGTCACACACTGGAAGAGGCCCAAAGAGACTGTGAGATGTCCATCCTCGAAGACATTCAGACCTGGAAGGGGGACACATGGCTCTGGAGGAACCTGATCTACTTACACCCAGTCTTCAGTCAGGGGTTAAACCGGAGACCTCCGGAGCTCTGTTCCAGTCTAAGTGACTGCGTATTACAGCTACGTAGTGGAGGATGCCCACATTGTACGCAATTAATCATGTGTCTTCTTGAAGCCAAGTCCCCATTATGAATGACTATATATAGTTTTCCTAATCATAAGAAAAACAACACACCCCACTCTCCTCTAAAATATCCCTCTCTCTCACCATCCTGTGACTTGCAGTTTAGAGACTACCCGCTTATCCAACAGCTTTTTAGCCCCCGTAATCATTTAACGTTAGAAGAGCAGAACAATGTAGGTTGGAAGGGATGTCTGGAGGTCATTTAGCCCAACGCCCCACTCAAATTACACCAGATTGCTCAGGGTTTCAGCATCTCCAAGGATGGAGATTCCACACCTTGGGGCTTCTCCTCCAATATTTGATTAGCCTCATGGTAGAAAAAAAAAAAAAAATACCTCAATTGACCAATTCCTGGCACAAGACGTTTTACAGCTTCACTGTAAATTGCTCAGAAGTCACCCAGCATCATTTGCTTTCATCTGCTGCTGCTATTTTCGTTCAGTGACCCATACTCTTATAGTGGAAAAACTGAAGAGTCTTCTCTTGTTCACAACTTTCATGTCATTCATGACTTTATAGACAGTAATCATAACCATCGCCCTCTCCAAGTCCTCTCTCTTCAATGCTGGTGAGTCTTCATGTACTTGGCCATTCCCCATATGAACATCTCTAATATGATGCCTTTATTTATCATACTTCTAATTCTATTACAATCTTTGTGAGGCAGAGGACAACATGCAGATTTACACATCGCATTCAGAATGCAAGTGCATAATGAATTTATAAAGTGATATAATTTTTTCTAGTTTGTTCTCTCTTCCTTTCTGAATTTCTAGAACTCCAGGCGCTGAAGGAAAGCCACACGAAAGCATCCTTATGATATCTACGTCCTATAAAATCCTTACAACAGTAGCGTTATTGCCCCGCAAGTACAGAAACAAGCCCACGAGGGTCAGAGCTCGGGTGAGGGGATGCTGAGCGGGAACCCCGGAGGGGAGCAAACACAGCCCTGCGGCCTTTCGGACCCCGTCGCCATCGGTTTTGCTGTAAGAGCTCTCTTGCGAAAGCTGTCACTGTGCGTGAAAAGAACAGGCACTGAATCTGAAAAGCTTTACTGTTCGCAGTTCCTTCCTTGGAGGAGCGAAATTAGGAAAAAAGTACTTATAGAAACATACCCGTGAGTATCTTTAAGTTAAACAACGTTACTGCGTTGCTTTGTAAATCATGGAACTCAGAATAAAAGCCTGCGTGCATGATCGTTCTCAAATATCCCGTGGCAACTTATTCAAGAATAAGCATTCCCAAAAATTCATTCTCCACGTCACAAGGCATGGGTGAAGACCCCAGTATAACACACCTTGGGCTCATCTTAAAAGGCCAAAAGTGAGTACTTTATTTCCTGCTACTGCGGTAAGCAAAAGCTAAAGCGAAGATAAAGGATAATAGCAATTATATACTGTGTATCTGGAAGATGTTTAAGGAACGTTACATCTTGTTTTCCTTCTTCTCCCTTCATTGACTAGTTCAATGAGCATTTCCGTGGGTACTTGAGACTGTATCACTTCAACCCTCTCATCTCCTTCCTATCCCAGGCAGGAAGGTATCAGCCCCCTTTTTAGGGGGTCTGTATTTCACCTGCCTTGCCCCTCGGCCAGCCTGGCTCATTTACGCGCTTCAAAATGGAAGGGGACTCGCAGCTGCGTTCCGACGCGCTCGTCAACGAGGCCAGGCGCTCATCTGCCACGTCCCCAGCGAGGGATAGCCAGCAGGCTAAGCTGAACTAAAACATCATTCAATGAAACAGCTCCATAATTCTCAGAGGGATTAGAGTCATCAGCTGAAAATCCATTAAAAGAAATAGATTAAGCAATAAGGCAATGACCATCTTTACTCTCCCTCTTAAACATAAACAACCTTCGAAACAAAACCAGACCATGTTAAATACTGCTTTTGCCAGAAACGCTGCAGAGAGGCACGAGGCCTTTCTTCTTCATCCATCGCCATCCAGAAGGAGCTGCTTCACCATCAAAATCACCCTCAAATAAAGCCTTTTTGTTTAAGGCTCTTAAGACAAAAATATCTACAACTATAACAAAACCCAGTTGAAGCAGAAATACAATCCTTACCTGCTCTCTCCTCTCCAGAAAAGGCTAAATAAAATATCTCCCGCTTGACCCAAGGACAGAATAGCTCAGCATTTCATTTGGCACCAAATGCAACTCGTCCAACGCGTACACTTTTACTCGTTATCAAGAATCAAGGAATAGACCAGACGTCATCTTCGCCTGCATCTTGTAAACTCAGGTTGATTTGTAAAGACTATTTTTTACCCAGGAAGGGCAATCTTAAATCAGAACTTGTTCTTCTAGAGCAACCTAAACTACTTGCCGTGTTTACCTAACATGGTATGAACTGAAATCAGAATGCTATTTAGAGTAATTCATATACTCTGTTTCACTGTAATACGGTGCTAAAAATTTGACGCTGGATATGAAAAAAGCTAACAAAGTCATTAGCTCTTCCCTTTTCATTGATAAAAGTGGAAGCCCATTCATAAACCCAACAAAAAGCTCTATTTTCTGTCAACGCCCCAGACAAACCGAAGCAAGAGAGACAAGCACGCCTCCCAAACTAAAAATACCGGCAAAACCACAGCATTCACCGAAGAGGTCTTAGATGGGACATCAAGCGAGGACCAGGGAAGAAACGCTGCCTCAATTCCTATTTCGCTCTGTCCCTAAGGCTGGTCTGAACGCTGCCGAGACCCCCCCCGGCATTTCCAGGCGGCCGCTCCGGCTTGGGCAGCGCATGGGCCGGGGGACACCCGGGCTATTTTCAGCATCTGAAGGCATAAAACTGCAAATCCTTACTGCTCAAAACGCAAAATAATTACAAGCACGATCCCGTCTCTGAACACTCAAGCACAAAGATAAGATATTACCGATGATGCAACTAGTCCAACGTCAAATTCTTGCACATTATCTGAGAAACCGGGGTCTTTGTAACCCTTGTGTCAGCTGATAGATCCCTGGTTTGGACTCGAAGGACGACATTTTATATACCCGTATCCTACCCAGCATACCCTGAAGACCCATCCCTAGAAGTTCCCGTTCTTTAAACCCTGTCGCACTTGTCCCCTCGAGCTTGCAGCAGGGATTTCCAGGGAGGAGCAGTGCACAGGATCGGCATGTGCTGCCCTCAACCCATCCTCTGCCACCGAACACCTCCGTGCCCTCCTCATCTCTCTCCCCGGGACAGGGGAAGAGGAAGGCTTACGCGTCTGCTGGAAACCGCTGGTTTGAAGGTACTCTTCTCCCTCGAATTTGGGGAATTTTGAGAAAGCCCAGCGGGTGTTACAGAACAGGGAACCCACCTGATTTACCTAACGATTACAATACTTCCAGCATCGATTTTAAACTCAGTCCCTGAGAGATGCCGATGTTCAGTTTGTATTTAAGGCTGAGCACGCATACACCAAGGAACACCAAGGAAGAATTTTCGCTGAACTACCCACAGCCCGTACCAGGCACTGTTCATCACCGCTCCCTTCATCTCCCCCTCCTTCCCGCAGCCCGCGATCCTTTCTTTCTCTTCTTTTTAATTAAAAGCATGATTTCATCCGGCAAGGAGCCTTGTTAGCCAGCCACCCTCCCCACCACTAACGTTACTTGAACAAGTATCGTCAGTTCATTACGAGGTAGCCAGGCTGATATTTTCTAATCCCATAATTAACTTTAATCCGTGTAAACCTGAGGCGATAGGCTATCGCAGCCTAACTCAGTCATGCTGGAAGCCTCGGATTCTATATTTATCTAAACCACAAAGTGTTCTGCTGCAAAGAAACCTGCAGGAGATTGGGAAGTGACGCTGGGTTGCCCGCCTTGCTTACGGATTTATAAAGAACTCAGTCAGAAAACCAAGACAATTTTTCCGAGCTGCTGAGTTTCAGGGAGGTGACGGTCCCAGCTCAGTGCAGGCCGGAATTTCGGGGATTTCAGAGCAGAAAATATTTCAAGTTGGAGGAATTTCAAAGAAAACGAGAAAAGGCAGAAGGTGAAGGCATGGTGAGCGACACCGCTTATCCAAGCGACACCGTCGGAGGTGGCATATTAGGGACGTGCAGTAAATCACACAACAGCTTATACACAACGGGAACATGAATCAGATCTGTTGTTCAGCGCAGGAAACAATGCGGCCGCTTGTTTTGGCGAGAATCTGCAGTGATTGCTGATGAAATAAGGGACCAGAAGAAGTCGCACAGCTCAGCTCCCATCAGGACTACTCTGCAGCCAGGATCTCCTCGCTTAAAATATCTGCCGTGGGTACGCCGGAGATTTGAACGGGAATGCCTTTTTGACAATTTTAGACTGAAATTAAACTAAATGTGCCATCGTAGTACCACCCAACTATCTGCAAGAAAGAAATATTTCATGTCCAATTCTAGGTCACCTTAAAAACCTAGGGGTAGTAGAGGTTTAGCGAAAATCCCAAACCAACCCAACCCTGGCTGGATAGGACCGAGGAAATCTCCTTTTGGCAGAAGTTCCGAGGGACGCCATTCCAATGATTAGAATCAGGTTGGACAATTCCTTCAAAAAGTTTTAGGATGAAAAAAGGTGCAAGTGCTAAAAGTTGTTACCCTGAATGTAAGGGCTAAGTTCAGAATGAACAGATACAACGGGCAGAAAAACAGAGGAATTAACAAGGAGAAGGAAAACATGTTTCTATCGGATAAAAGAGAGACGTTGGCCATTTTGGACACGTCGTCTCACGACTGGAAGGAGAGCTGCAAGGTGAACGCCACGGCTGAAGCAGGGGAGGCTGATAAGGATATGAAGGAGCAATTTAGCCATGAACAAAATGCAAAGGACGGATTTAGAATCAGTTCCACACTGACAGCCAGGACTGCTTGGAACAGGGTGCCCGGAGAAGCTGTGGCTGCCCCATCCCTGGAGGTGTTCAAGGCCAGGTTGGACGGGGCTTGGAGCAACCTGGGCTGGGGGGAGGTGTCCCTGCCCAGGGCAGGGGGGTGGAACGAGATGATCTTCAAGGTCCCTTCCAACCCAAACCATTCTATGACTCTATGGTTTTTATTATAACCGCCTCTCTGCTTATTAACAGGGGAGAGGAAGCAAAATCTCATCACGGAAAGTTTCAAAGCATTTCAGAAACATCCAAGGAATTTTTGTCTGTTTTCTCTCGCATTCCAAAAATCCTTTCTAAACTACACATATATAAAGCAAAGAAAACATTTTATTGCCTCTGCTGCTATGTTGTCTTCCCGGAGAGAATAAATCCAGAGTTCATTTCTTACCAGTGCATTGTACGCAACAGAACAAACCAAATCTAACCTCACCAGCTGTTAATTTTGGAGAAAAGAGTAAAAAAAAAATAAAAAAAAGTTGCAGCTCTATCGTATGTTTGCCCAGGACAGCCCGTGAGCTGTCTGCCAACTCAGGTATTACCGTACCAGAACACTCAGACCGATGGGTATACGGATGATAAACTAGCTTTTAAAATAAAGATTGCTGGAGCACAAAATTTTAAACCTAGACGCTTAAAAAAAAGCCTTGGTAATACAAATCAGCCCTCTGCGAAAAGCAACCCAACCACAAGACTGAGTGTTCATGTCTTTCAGTGACCTTTACGTCGCTGATGCTCAGCCCCTCTGGGGAAAACATGTCAATCCACTCCAGATTAGGTTTTCAATGGTTTCCTGATTTAAAAACCCCACATATCCGTGTTTNCTTCTGATTTAAAAACCCCACATATCCTTGTTTTGGAACGGTTGTCTCTTCAGCTCGAGAGAATTTGCCAGCCTCGCCAAACCTGCCTTCCTGGTCATCCAAAACGTGACCCTCTTCGCTAAATTGCCTCGTTGCAAATAAATTTCAGTCGCAGAGCAGA
>RSEF01000366.1:0-18729 GCA_003993805.1 Himantopus leucocephalus
AGTATAATCTTTGCATATTCTGTATTGTTATCGGGATCAGTATAGGTTCTTTAATGCTGTTAATTTTAATTATCTAATCTTACTTTATTAAATCTGTTTATACTTTAACTCCTGGGTTTCCTTGTTTTTCCTGATTCCCTTTCCCAGGTGGGGAGGGGTCATTGGGTGATAGAATGATTGTCTAAATGACAATAAATTGTTATGGGTCTTTCAAACCATAACACCCTAAAATAAGAATTTACCAGAATAAGTTGCTCAGCAGTTACCACAACTTTTTTTAAAATATTATATTGTCTTTCATTACAAGCCAATAAAGCATTTGTCTTTTACTATTATTGTTTAGTACTGTACCAGGGCAGTATTCATTTGCATGAATGCTGCAATTTACATAATCTTTCCTCTGCAACTTTTGCCTATCCAGTTCACCTTCATGCTGAATTAATGTCTCTTTATATGAACTACTTTCTTTATTGCACCCAAATTTATTGTTTTCAGCCTAGGTCACACGACTACGCTTAGTCTTATCTTCTGAAGAGTTTGCAACAATGACCTGCTTGAATCATCTTTGAGGTGGAATTAGGAAGTCAATTCAATCACTAAAAAGGAAATTAAAAAATTACACACTAAATGGGCATTCATGTGAGAGTCTAATTCTTACAGCTGTCACTTGACCATTTGTCAGACAAACTTACTTTGACATTAAGGGGAGTTTTCCTAGCAAAAGGAGCTAGTCTTATTGTCTGTCTTCAAGAGAAAGAACTGACTGTTATTGTAATATGATGCTGTCTCTTGAAATGTTTTTGTCAGGTATTGCTGGAAAGAATTGAGAGGTACCTGCATGAACAAGAGCAGCACAGAAAACAAAAGCTTCAGGATGTTATCATTCAATCTTGTTTTCTATCCATCAGCAGTATTAATATAATAGGTCTTTCAAGTGATGTAACAAAAGGGTATAAGTAAGCCCACTTCAGTCCTTGCTTTTGTTACTGTACCTGCTTCCTAAAGTCTGAGTATAAATACCTGATAGGAGAGAGCAAAGATGGAGATGACTTTTATTAGTGGTAACCAGTGAAAGGAGAAGAAAGATGGGCACAAGCTGAAATATGTAAAATTAAGCACAAGAACAAGGTTTTTTTACTGTGAGAGTGGTCAAACACCGGCACAGGCTGCCCAGAGAGGTTGTGGAATCTCCACCCTTGGAGATATTCAGGATCAAGCTGGACGTGGTCCCGGGCAACACAGTCCAGGTTACCCTGCTCTGAATTGGGGGGTTGGACTGGATACTCTTAGATGTGCCTTCCAACTTCAGCCATTCTGTGATTTGTTGATTCTATGGTTATACAGCGTTCAGGTATGTAATTCATTTTAAGTACTTCAAATTATGGGACCCTGGGTGAAATACAGCATAACACATGATACAGGGTTTCATTCAGGGATTTAATTTTCTCGCTCTGAGGGATCACATCTGCAGCCTTTAAAATGTGTTTGTCAGAGAAGAACCATACCAGGTCCTACTATAACTTCCTTCTCACACTTGTCAATAATTAATGCGTGGGTGTAGATTTCTGAACACAAACAGATCTTTCATCTCCTCTTAAGTACTGGTCTTCAGTGGAGAGACAATATGGTTAATGTACTTCGTTCACTCAGAGCTGTAGGTTCAGGTCCCTGGTTCACTACTTGACTTACAAACACTGAATTTTAATAATGACCACTGTTGCTATGTAGAAGTAGCAGCAATTCTCAACATCAGATTCTGCTCCTTTAAGACCTGTTAAGACATATGGGCTTTTAAGCATTGCATGAGCAAACTGATGCCAGACTCATGCAATTAAACAACAAGTAAAATGCAAATGGCAAAAAAGGTCAAATATGATTTCCATTTTCACAGCTTCAAGCACAACAACTAAAATGAAAGACAAATTTAAGAAAGTAAGCTGTTAACCAAAGAAATATGTAAAATAATTACAGTAAAATGTGATTCACCACAATGCACCATTGGCATTAAACTGCCATGAGACCCGGGTAACTAATTATGATCATGGATTTATGAACATTTTACACAACTGGTATGTGTGGCCCATGCTTTTAAGGTTGATAAGGTTCATTCAGTTACTGCATTCTCTATATCGTATTTGTCATACATTGAATGGAGAAATATTATAAAACATATTGATTTTTTCCCTTCTAAGTGCTCCTTTGTCTCTCACAAAAATGCTTCCTACAGAAAACTTCATGCAAAGTAGTACTATACTCAGAGAGAAGATAATGCATTTTCGTATTGATCCTGCTCATAGGCGTTCATAAGCGTGACTGTTGTTCATTGCCATAAATGTTGATCTGAGAAAATCACACACACTACAATCAAAAACTGAACCTCTTAAACCATTAAACCTGTGTGATTCACTAGGGAACTATTTCTTCTATTACTGAAATTGGGTGAAATAACACTGTTTTCTCTTACTGTCTAAAATTGATTTGAAAATGGTGAGTAATCACACAAAATGATCTAAGATTGCACAGTTAAATTCTAAAATGTCTCAACAAAACAGAGATCTTTTCAGCACTAAACATTTTCCAGGGAGGTTGGAACCCCTAATGCATTTTTAGACCAAAATAAAGCAAGTGTAGACTGACGAATGCAGTGTTTCTGAAGTCACTGTGCAGATTATGCCATCAGGAAAGTCAATAGGAATTTTGTTTTACAGAAGATGCAACCGAGATGAAGAAAAAATCAAATTCTTCTGTCCTTTTTCTATGATCCACCAGCTTCAAGTGAGTGAAGCAGACATAAATCTGGCTTCCCATGATAATTCTTCTTGACTAGAAGAGTCTGAGTCTGTTCAAATGTCTCCTTCATTTTGCCTCAGTTTACAAAACTTGAAGACATTGCTTGTTTACAGTGTCTCTGACGCTAATCAAATGGCAGAGAGCAAACTCTGTGTGTGCTAGATGATATTTATTGGTCTCAAATGCATTTGGGACTTTTGTCTTCCTATTATGTGGACAAAAATTCTCTGTATTTATTCTGTACCTGTCACACCATGGGTTCATTCTGTTCAAGATGTTCTCTCTGTGCCTGTTGTTGATGAAGTCTCACCTTTCTCTGATGGAGTGCTACTGGTCATTTCCCTTCCACATAATCTTTTTTCTGAAGATTTAATCTGAACTCAAGAACTTTCAGGATATACAGACCTGTTAAACTGGTGAGACACATGTTATTTCCAATCCTGAAGAACCTTGCCAGTTTGATAAGGCTGGACTTCATATTTAGTTTCTCCGAAATCCTGGTGCGGAACCTACTTCTACAGCAACAAGACATGAAGCTAAATCCTAGGCTGAGTTGTGATGCCCATCTGAAAAACAGTTGAATCTTCTTTTCTGACCACCATCCAGGTTTGATCATGTCTCTAAGTTAGCCAGGGCAAAAGAATCTCCAAAACAGGACTCAAAAACTGCAAATAAGGTAGGTATTACTGGTGCCTGGAATCATATGCAGTACTTTTAGAACTAGATATGGTACAGTTAAGAGCACTCTGGTATGCATTTCCAGGCAGGATTTATAATTTATTTGCTCTGATGGAAAAACAGAAAAGGAAGGTGGAATAAAGAATGCCTATATTACAACAATATTGATTGTATTTGTTAAAGTATATAATTGTTATAAATAAGGTATAGACTACAATTACAAGGTAGGAAACAAAATATTTTGTTCTTTCAAAGCACTGTTGGTTTAGATACCAAAACAACATCACCGTAAAGAAAACTGGAAATTACTTCAATTCTCCATCCTCATGTGAAAGGAAAGGTACTTCTGCAAGACGAATTTTGAACCACCAGGAGATATAAATCGCAACCTACTAGGCACAATATTCTGCAAATGTATCTGATATTCCAAAGTGACACAACTCCAGGACTGGTTGTTTACACCCAGACACGTGGAAATCCCTAGGTTCTACCATGCATAGTACTCTAGTGGCAAGGGGTGACTTCCATGGGGAACAACAGAGTGATCTGCTATCAGAGCTTTACCAAGAGTCAAGTAAGTAAAGATTTTCCAAGTTATTTTCTTCTCAGTAACTGTGAATGGGGGCAGTGCACAACAGCAACAAACCCAGCACCATAGCATATTGGCAAATGAAGTGTAAACTGAGACCAGAATATTCTGTCTCTGCACAGTGGCCCATGTTCAGAGAGGAGGGCACTCATTAAGTCAAAACTTTAGGGTCACCACAGTTAAGGTCTAAGTTCCAGGCACCTGTTTGCCTATTGTACCCAGCAAATCTGACTTAGGCATCCAGTTTTCTGCAGGAAATACAGACAACCATAGTCACCTGAAAATGGGTTTATACCAACAAATATATTGAGCAGGGCCTGAAAAGAATTTACAGGGTATATTGGGAAAGTTATGTTTTAAATCTTCACTATCTCTTGGATTTAGGAATCTTCCTGGGGTTGCCCTCATCCTATTTGTAGCCCACAGCCATGCTTTGTCACCTGGCACCTGCCATCTGTCTTCATCATCCAAGGAAGTGAACAGTTTTCTTCTTTTCTTACTTTAATATGGGATGCTATAAACTAGCAAGTATCAAATAACAGCAAGTTACCGCATCTCAAACCAATCATACTAACCGTTGTGTGCAGTGTGAGATTTTGAAGGTCAGCATACTGGACACAGATATTCTAATTCCTTTCTGAGTCTGAGTCCTGCTGCACTTACAGTTCAGTATTTTATGCTACAGTCATACCCCCACTGACTTCAATGGGAATAATGAATATTCAGATCTGTACACATTTTCACAGGAACATGTGCTGAGATTAATTTTTCCCAGCATCCTTTCTCAATAACATAGGTACTGTAAAAAATGACTGGAAGAGTTTTTATGTGTAAAACATTTANACCCCATTAAAGTATATAAACTACCCATGAGTAAAGGAACAGACATGACACATTATTTCTTCTCTTTTGTATTTCTGGAGTATTTCTCACATTTGCTTATGACTAGAACATTATTCAGGAACATAACATAACAAAGGGCTTGATTGCTTTTTTGTTACATTACTATTCATTCAACCATGGTATCCTACATAAATAATAATTAAAAAAAAAAAAATATTTCTATGTGAGAATTCTTAGTTTTCGGAGAGTCTTTATTTCTGACCTTGGAAATACCGGCCTGCGTTTCAGGGAAAGTCATGTATATTACTAAGTACTATATACTAAGTAAATGTATATTACTAAGTATTATTTCCCATCTTGACACATTGACTACCTTAGGGATGAAAGGCTCTGTTGTGTTATTCAGTTCAGGGATAACAAAAGTACTTAAACCCTCAGCTGACTCCTTACAATCATTCCCTTATACTGCATATGTTTTTGTGGGACCCTTTTCCTTTGAAAGAATTATGTACTTATTTTTATTAAATAATCTTTCTCTCTTTAACAGAAATCCTTGGTAGAACTTCTACATCCCATGGAATTAAAATGTAGGAATATCTTACTCCTAAACTGAAAATGGACTGATCTAGATAACAAGCCTTTCTTAAATGCCTCATGACTATGTTGACACAAAGCAGAATTAACTTTTTACCTATGCTATTGTCAATACTGTACAAAAAAGACTGTCCAAAATGTAAGTTATCTAAACCTTAGATATTTACCTGCTGTGTCAACACATTGTGTGTGTATACATATGCTGAATTAGTGGTTTTTTACAGAAAAATAAAGTGGAAGGCCGCAAATAATGAATGCAACCCTCCCACTATTAGCATTTTGCTGAGCGTATTGCTATAGTGGAAACTTTGTTTCAAAATCAAGTCAAAACCTATTTGTTTTAATATTTATTTTACACAAAACTTCTGCTCCAGAATTTTTTGCTGTTGCTCTGGTTATGAGATTGTGATTAAAAAATAGATTATTTACATGAGTGAACAACAGTGTTCATTGACATGCTCGCACTGTCTAGCCCTATTTATTTCTTTAATGAAATTTCCCCAGAATAATATTTAAGTTATCATTTAAAAATTAGCTGCCTTGCCTCTGCAGGTTTTCTCTACACATCCTGGATTAGAGGGTTTATCTATATTAACTTTTTAATAGCTTTGTATTATGGATTGACCTAATACACAGTCATAACTCTTTCAGGACATTTATGATGTATTATACCAAGCATGTGCTTGCTGGTGTCTCCATGTGTGGCTCTAGAAAGAATACAATTTATTATGTCAACATTTTGCCTAATTAATTTTATATAAGACATTAGTTTTTAATTGTGCCATTGAATTTCAAGAAAAAGTTTCCAAGAACAAAACCACTTCACATACAGTTAAAGCAATCCAAAAGATTTCAGCATAAAGAAGATAACTTTGTCATCATTTGAGGATGACAAAAGAAGGAATTCTCTGTCATTTTGCTATATTATATTATTTTTCAGCACCAGAATGGCAGAAGACATTTATAAATCAATTTTCAATGGCTGGTAGGAAGATTCTTATTAAAACTAAGTGGTGTTGGATAAGGCTACACATCTTAGTTTAAATACGGAGATATATAATTAAAATGTGCTTATAAAAAGTAATAATAAAATTAGCTTACATGTGCAAATAAGGAAGAGGGAGAATCAAGGAAACAGAAATTAAAATATTCCTATACACCACAACCTTCCCAGCTGCATAAATGTATGGTATTTAATAGTCTAAGATCTTTCTATTTCCTTATGATTTGCTTTTACTAGTTTATAATACAGGTCATCAATATTTTTCATGTTACTTATTTATGTGATTATTTATTTCTATAGCTGTCAGCTTAATCTATATAAATAGTATTTTTCACCTGTCTAGTAAATTGTTTCTTATATAGAACAAGATGTTGCAATATTTGTAGAAACTTCATGAAAATATTTAATTTCAGTTAATAATGTTTATTTTAATTAGTCTTCACAAGATTCACATCGAAAGGACTTACTGGACATCAAAATGGGGCCTGTAGTTTAGTATGTTCTTAAGTGAATCTGTAAGAGGTAGGCATGTAAACAAAGATTGTTAAGATCAAGATCTCAGACCTTGGACTGAGATCCAAAAATATTTATCTGTTCTCCATTGAACTTGTCATTTTGAAAAACTTCTGGAGGAATTTGGCAGATGTGAAATGAACAAGGAGTACAGGTGTTGCTTTTTTCCATTAGTAAGTGTCATAAGGAATGGAATGAGTGCTCCTTTTTTCATATGCTTCAGTTTAATAGCTGTATTGCTACAGCTGTCATGCATTCAGCAAATTAGAGAAACAAAGTATTCACTCAGCTGAAGAAGAATTAAATATATGCATCCAGTAATATAATAAATGTTACAATTAAAGAAATATAAATTAAGAACTTTGCATTTGCTTGAACTGTGATTAGAAGTAGTCTGCAAGGAATGGGCCAATTTCTCCAAAGACAGAGAGACTTCTGATCAACAAGGGAATTTTTTTTCAGGTAATTATGATATTAATTGCCTAAACCTGACATATTAAATAGGTTTTCTTTGGCAACAGGGTGTAGAATGATGTTTCTTGAGATTGGGAGGGTTGGAGAAAACTGCTTGTAATAACCTCTAATGTTATTTCCAAGACACAAAGAATGTATTAGTTCCTGTCTTTAATTTCCTACTTTAAACTCCACATGTTATAGGGAGAATTTATCTGATGGAATTTATTAAGGTCGATCAACTACAGCCTTTTTCTGAGAATGAAAGAAAAAAAATACTTCTACAGCATGGCTCATCTCATTCAGTGTCTAAAATAGGTTGAATGGAGTGTGTCCTACAGTTCTCTCTGTTACTACAATGGATGACTAAGTGACTGGTTGAAATGGAGATACCTACACTATAGATGTCTATAATCAAGTGAGAAGAACATTACAATAAGTTTCTTTCTCACCAGAGTATGAAGAAACTTCCTTTTATAAACTCAAGAGTAATAATACAATACTTAATTGATACTGCTTTGCTAAGAAGTTCTCATTTAAAAATGCATCCATAAAGAAAACAGGTAAATCTTTTTGTGTGCTATTTATGATGAGTTTCCACCAAAAATCACCAAGAAAAGGTAATTTTTAGTGCCAAGATCTACTGTTCTCTAAAAAAGCTCCACTGGGAATCAGGCATTGTTCTTGGAGATGGAAAAGGCAAGCCCAAGATCCAACCATTAATTTTTTTGTGGAGTTGCAGGTAGCAATGTTACCCTTATAAGACAGTCATGAGATGAGAGATGACTGTGTACCGAGCCTACAGGAATTAATATAGGATTGTGGGGGTTTTTCCCCTTGTTTTGGGAGACAGCACAAATAATTTGCAGAGTCAACATGGTCACTTGGCAAACTGCAATACAATTCATCTGCTGAGCAATCGCACAGAAAAGAAATCAGGTACAAAGGACGTTCCCTGCCTCAGCTGAATATTTGCCTTTTCAGGGTGAGAAATCATTTTGTTTTTTCCCTTCCAAAAGATGAACTGGGAAGTACTCTATTCTCTCTGTACTTTCTGAATTTGTAACTTCTTTTTTTTTCCTGCATACTCCCTCCGTCTCATTTAAAAATAAAACTAGGAACTTGAGCTCCCGTATAATATTTTTTACTCTATAACTGATTTTCACAAGATTGAAAATTATATAGATTAATATTAATTTCTTATATACAGAAAATCTTCTAATCTTACAATAGTGCAGAAGTGGTTTAGTTCTCACATCAAGAAATAGAAGCATCTGCTGTGTGCAAATTAAAATAAATTTGTTATTGCATTGAAGGATAAACAACTGTAATGGTAGTAAAAAAATAAAGATGTCCTGCAATTTATGTATAAAATGGTATTCTTCATATTTAATGACTAATCATTAAACCAGAAACTTAAAATAATAGTAATAAATTGCTCTAGTAAGATATGATTTATAACTAGTATTAATGTTCAAAAAGGCATTTCTAAAGAAAGTCTCTATAAAAAATTGCTTTAGCTAAATAACTTCTTCATATTGTAAAATATTCTTTGTTTGGTGAGTACTTACAGTAAAATCCTCAGTGGGATGCACTATTTTCAGATTCTGGTTTTCCTTCCTTTCCTTACTTTTGAGTGTGCCCATAAAGAAAATCTCAGTTTAAATGTTATGTTGAAAATGGATACTAAAACAGTACCAGGTTGTCTAGAAGCCAGCAATTCCATACACGTAAAGGGGATGATGAAACGTGGATGGCGAGGTAAAACTTACTAAGATTTAGCCTCTATAATGGCTAATTTTCTTCTTTTTCCACAGCACAAGTAATGGTTTTACCACTGCAAATAGTCCTTTTAATTCCAATAGAAGTTGCATTCATACCTCTGAAAGCAGAACTTAACCCTGACATTGAAGTAACATGGACAGTAGAAATACATCCTGTGTTTCTCAGTTCTCTTTGACATTCATTATGGAAATAATTTAGAAATGGCTGTAGATTGTACCAGTGTAAAACTTTATCTCTAGTCTCCATGGTTAAATAATTGATTTAGGTAATTTCTTTCACCTTTCGTTCAAGACTAGAAGAAAATAAGAGAAAGCAGGAACAAAGAGGTCCTTAAACTTTCACTGAACTTATGTTGACCAAATACAGCCACAGAAACCTTCCCCTGCAAATGCTACTGGGTAGAGTTTAATGGGGTACTGCAGATAGAAAGTGCAGATTAGTGGGTAGAAGGTATCTGTTCACTTTTTATCTTGAGATACACAAGGAATCATATCCAGCAATTATTTTGGAGACTATAGTCATTGACAGTGTTATCATAGTTTTGTTTCAAATATTAGAGAAAACTTTATATATTGAAGAAATATCATTTTGTTAATTTGTGGGTTTATTTCAATTTCAGGATAAAAAGAGTCGGCACTATATGTATGTAACATATCTATGCTTGCCTCCACAAAAACTATTACAGTATCTCTGAAAATTTCTGTAAATAAATGAAACAGTATTTTTTCTTTAAAAAATGCTTAACATTTGGCTACCTGCATTTTAGTTAAAGTTTACAAACCACAATAAAATCCATTGCTAAATGTTCTCATGAAGAGGTTTCTGTGGAAGTAGGCATCAGATGTACTGTTTATGTCTGATTTCTCTTCATTTCAACCAGTGCTAGAATAACAATCTGAGAAAATACATATATTGTATAAATAGCTAGGGAGATAGAGGAAAAAAAAATCTTATTTAAATTCTTCTTATAAATTTACACAACTGGAAATATTCACTGATTTCTTCGAAGTCCTTTTAATTAGCTAAGATCAGAATTTCATCCAGAGGGGAAAGAGGGAATGTAAAATATGAAATAAATATTATTTTTAAAGTAAGGTAATTTTCAATAGCTACTAGAAAAAAAAAATTATCTACTTGAAATCTACTGCAAATTTTAAAAACATAATGGTGAATACTAGTTCCTGCATGTGTAAAACCCACGCAATGTTTGTAAAATGGATTTTATAACAATAGTTGAGATTACACTGGGCTGAAGCAATACATGAATCAGAACAAAATTTTTCATCGCAAAACCGAAAAGAATGATACTGTAATTTTGGAAATGTAAATACTATTACATTTTTGTCCTAGTCTCTTTAGATATTTAGCATTTGAAAGGAAACCAGGTCCTTAGAAATGCCATGGATAAGGCATATTGAAAAAACTTCTATGACTGCAGAAAAAAGTACATCTCTACCTTATGTAGGGGGGTGCGAGAGCAAAAAGGGACACTAAAATTAATTTGCCATAGGGCTTTATTTCAAACTGGCTTGAGGAGGTTTCTGGTTTAACTACATATTTGTCTTCAAAAATAGAGACACATCTTCCAGCCTGATGCACAAGAGCTAACTTGATGTAGAAGGCTTTCAAATTATTTGAAAGGATACAGCTTGGCATGTTTTGTTCGGGGATTAGAAACAACAGAGAGAGATGTTTTAAAAGCCACTATAGGCAGAACTTAACTAGACTGAAAATAGCTTAAGTAACCAGTTTATATGAAAAATTAAAAAAAAAAAAAAAAAAAAAANAAAAAGAAAAAGTCAATATGGCTGTCTTCTACTTTGGGCTTTTAAGTCTTGCTGAAATCAAATGGGAACACCTAGCAATTAGAAATGTGATTGCAATATAAATAAACACAGCATTATTCTGTTTATCACACACAATAAGAAGAGTAAAACCATCATAGCGCTCATATTAGTTACAATTTAATGATGAGGAATTCAAAATTTGTTTGCCAGAAAAGTTTTTAATGATCTGTGTTTAAGAATTTGGTGCAATGATATACTTAAAGTAATTTCAGAAATTTTACAGGCAACAAGTGTTTAAGAACAATTTTAGATGAGTTACAGAAAGTTACAAGAGGCTGAAATGGATTTCTAGCATCTCATTTAATTCATTCCATACTGCCACCCAAAAAAACTGTAGCAAAAATAGCATCTCACCCTCTGAGCTTATTACAGGCGTTACCTTTTTGAATCTGTTCATTAATTTTCCCTTGCATTATGTATTCCATGCAAGTTTCTTGTTCTCGTCTATAATACTTCTTTACATCACTTTCTTTTTTGCTTTTAATTCTTCTTTCTGACCTTACTTGTAACAATTCCTTTTCATACTTTCCATCTCATTTTCTTCCTCCATGCTTCATATGCAATTCCTTCATATATTAAAAAAAATCCATTTTTTTTTTCCTGCCACCCTAAACCCTCCTCACAGTCTTGAATATTTTTCTTACACATTTTATCAAATGGCGGTTGGTCTCTTTCTTTGTTTCTCTTTTTCAATTTTTTCTTTCCTAATTCTGTATAATTTAGTCTTTGAATTTCTATGTGACCACTTGATATGAGACTTTAGACTGCCAGATACAGGTCTTCTTCCTGAAATCCCATAACTGTTTAATATGAATAAAATTAATCAAGTACAACAGTATCTTTAAGAGTGTTGGTTAGTTGTGTCAGAAGCCCTACATTTCCCTATGTCATATATATTAAAGGTTGCACTTATACTGCACAAAGTAAGAAGTAAACAGTAAAAGATACCAGTTAGAACTAAAATTTCACTGGAGTTTTTCAACATGCAATATTCACAAGGCATCCTAGTGTTGTCTAAGCAGCGAGTTCAAACATCTCCTATCAAAAGCCATCTGGTCAGAGTGCTGAGAAACTGGTTCTAGGTGACCCTGCTTTGAGCAGGAAGGTTGGACCAGGTCAACCATTCAAAGTCATTCTGTGCATTAAGACATTAAGGACGTACTTCCATTTTCAATTGCATTAATACAAATCCTGCTGACTTTAGCAGGAATTACATGTCTATACATCTAAATGCAGAATTTGCTTTTTTAATAGTTTTAATGATACCTGTGTGGCAAACAAAGAAAAAGTCAATAGCATGCATCCCTAAGAAGACAAGAACTTATCCCCAGAAAATCCCAGAAAAGAAAACCCCCGATATTAATCTAAAATTGAAATCAGTAGCTAAAAGATATAATTTTAAATTAAAGCATTATCATCTAGACCGGTGATTTCTAATTTCTACATTCTTCTGAGCTCTGAAGTTTTAAATACCACCAGAGAGACTGAATTGTCCTAAAAAGAGAATTCATTTATAATTCTATAACAATGCAGTACTAGATACATTTTCAGTATAGTTTTGCAAGCCTGCCATTAAGGTTTATTACATACTTCAAACAAAATGTTTCCCATCTGAAACCAGTGTTTCATGAAAACCAAAACTTCTTATGAAAAGACCACTTGTTGTGTAAGTTGCATTTTCCCACCCATGGGGAACCCAGAAGTTTGATAATAGGGAGACAGCATTGTCCATCTTGATCAGTTGAGTCCTAGAGTAAAAAGATTAAAATGGAAAGTGGAGAAATAAAGTGGAACAAAAATTCCACAAAATACTGTGCCTGTGACTGAATAGACTTAATTCTGACCTGAAGCAAAATACTTCGATTTTCCAAATTAATTCTCTCCTTTAGAACATTTTGTTTAAAAATAAAAAAGACTTTTGAAGAAGAAAAGGATATGTCAAACCCAGATGCACAGTGGAATTAAAAAAAAAAAACCAACCAAAATAACATTCAAAAAACCCTCAGTATCTTCTAGGGTGGGCATGGAGAGAACGAATCACAGATACTGAAAGACCCAAAAGCAGGGAAAAAACAGATTATTTCAAAAACTATTATTTCAAAAATTTGCTACTAGTTTTCAATTGCTCTGGGCCCCATTAGCCATATCTGAACCAGTAAGCTGACCAGTTCCACCAGCTCTTCATATAATGCACATACAGGCTTTTACTATTGCTAGGCACTTTGAACTTGGTGGAAAGAATACAGACTGGGTTGAACATAATTGGTTCATATAAGCATGCAGATTGTTCAGGTTTGCATCTACAGGTTCCATTTCTTGGATAGTATGCCCATCTCTAAAATCTCTAATGTAAAATATTCTATAATTGTAGAGGAAAAAAAAAAAACCAACCATGATTAATTTTCTTTCTGGCAGCTATTAAATGCCATAAAGATGTGAACAATCAGGCCTTGTGGCTGTTTATATAGCTTTAGGATAAGCAAAAAGAGTAAATCTAATCAGAAACTATCTGATTAAATGCTTTTTGTCTCAGTTTACCAATTGCCTCTACATAAAAACTGTTATATTTTCATGAATTTACACTGACCTCCAAATCAGGGTCCAACTTAACTTGCTGAGAGCTTAGCAACCGGTTCCTTGAACATTTCTGTTTTCTCTGATTTCTCAACTATGCTTTTTTGTTCCTATAAAGACAACTGTTATAGAAAGAAAGAACATAAGGTTTTCCCATAGTTTTCAGCTGTTGGAGCAATCTCTAATATTTCTTTGAAAATTTACTTCTGATGGATATGATTTGTTTTGCTTGACTCAATTACCCTGGATTTATTACCTGTGGGTGTCTCAGCTGATATTAACCTCAGTTTATTAGAGATAATGATATTCATGTCTTCAATAAGCTAGAATATAGTACCTATGGATTATCCTGACCTTCACAAAATACATCCACCTATTTTCTCGATTTGTACCCAACTAGCAAGGAAACTAGTGTGTTTCTTTAACGTAAAGATGTATAATTGGAGAAGTATTTAACTTTCACAAAAACATGGTCCCTCATTGGAGCTCTCCAAGAGGGGGTAGACTGCTAGAATTTACAATATCAGAAAATAATACTCTGTGTTAATGTAATTCATTTCCATTTCTTTTTTATGAGAAATAGTTTGTGCCATCAATGAATTCACTATATCTACTTGTGAAGATATTAAAGTGAAAGGTTGCATCCACCTCCTCTTCTTGGTTTTACTAAAAGAATTTTTTCTCCATTTATCTTATGTGCTTACTACGATCAGATTAGAAATAATAGAAAATCTGTATCATTTTGAAAAAATAAGTTTATTGAATTATTATAATTTTGACCATCTCAAGTTATGTACCAATCTTTTATCCTACCTTTAATATGCAAAACCAAAATAATATTTTTATTTTCATTTTTGTTTTGTACCAGTTGTGCATTGTACAGTACTACAGTGATGAATAGCATAAACTTTGGAACAAAAG
This sequence comes from Himantopus leucocephalus, assembly GCA_003993805.1. Taxonomy (NCBI): domain Eukaryota; kingdom Metazoa; phylum Chordata; class Aves; order Charadriiformes; family Recurvirostridae; genus Himantopus; species Himantopus leucocephalus. Next base: position 14,591 of record RSEF01000366.1, read on the forward strand.
CTGTGTTTCTACCCAGTGATTAAATTAATATTCTGACGTTTAAAAATTTTAATAACAAAACAGTACATCAAAGTCTAATAAGCAGAACTTTCATATTTTATTCGAACTCACTGGGAAACCCCACTCAGGAAGCTTCTTTTCTATGTTTTCAACCTTCACTTTCAAATTTTCAGGTAACAGTTTAATTTATACTTAAAATTCAGAATGTAATTAAAATCTAATAACTTCAGTGTGTATATGTTTGCATTGAGAAACTATGCAGAAAAATTGCTGATTTTTCTGAAACTTCAGCATCTCTATTATCCAAGTTTCTCATATGACTGACTTTTAGTGGCTAATATCGGATCATCCAATCCAAATACTGAGTTCTACAGCAGTTTAGTTTATTTTCCAGAATGAAACTTTGCAATTTGGTCACATGTGTACCAATAAACCACTAGGGGAATTATGACTCTAAGCTGAACAGATGACATTGTATTCTCATTGTTTAGTACATAAGGTACATAGGGACTTAAACTCTCCTGAAAAATAATCATAAATACGTTTTTTGAATAGACAGTAGACTTGCTATAACTGCACAGTCTCTGTATTTGAGACAGGAAGAAAAATATGTACTTTGTGGCCCAGGGAAAGGAATAAGAAAAGCTATTTCACATGCTGTTGTTCCCACAGAAAGAAATACGAAGAATTCTCAGTCTGTGAGTTGACAGTCAACAGAAAAGACTTTTCCAAACTGAGAACCTTTGCCATTCTTCAGAGATAATAACCAGCATTCTTTACTTGGGCCCCCAAACTTACAGGCTAACAGATTTAAGTCTACTGGAGTAAAATATGAAATTTAATTGCATATATTACCCTAGGAAAAAAACTGGGGATTTCTTTTTCTTTTTTCAAAGAAAAAAAATAAAAATCAAAGTGTTCTCTTATAGATAATACAACAGAGATGTAACCTTTACTGATTAACTGAAGAATGTCTCCGTGAGTAAGGGTTGCAGAACAGGGTTTCCTCTACTTAAAAAACTTGGTCATATCAACACCTAGCAGTGGGTATAATGGACCACGTTCTGTGTTTGCACAGCACCAAGCATCAAGTTTGCGGTTTACACCGCATCAATCATATACTGCACTGCAATACATTTTAGGAATAATCATAGTTGTTTCTTCCCAGTAGCTGGTCATTGTATACTGAAGTGTTCATACAGAAACATAGAGCTGAAAATGGGCAGCAGGCTGCAGGTACCCAAAAAGATGGAAGCTAGGCATATACAGCTACCAGGCCTCTATGTAGAAACACTCTTGCATTTTTGATTCTGCTTTGAAATTCCCAAGAAAGCCTGTGATTACTTTCTTTGGGACCAAGACGTTGTCCTCTACCTCATTTAGAATGTGTCCAGCCTATTCAGTGTTTTACTGCAATCTACACAGTAGTGATAATGCATATGTAATACAGAAAGGACAGTAGCTGATGACCTTAGCTATCAGCATAGGTACCATATTCAGAATTTTATGCACAGGCTTGTGCTTCAGTACGACTTTCATGAATAGGAGCCTTGATATCATAATATCATTGGTTTTATGTGTCTGTGTTGCTGAAATTTTAAATTTGTATTTGAGGACAGCTGTCACTGTTGGTGTACAATAAATGTAGTTGTCATGGTATGAATGCTGGTACACTGATCTGTACTGCACAAAGAAAGCTACCCTTGAAAGACAAGATGCAGAGCTGAGAGCGGACCTTACAGAGGACTTTACATTCTCTCACAAGAAACACGTTAAGAAGGTTTGTAATTCTAAAGTAAAGCTAAGGTTAATGGGTCCACTCACAGCAAATCAGATTAAATGTGCACATACAACAGAGGAAAGATCTGAGAAGAGATTATATGGAAGCATGTGACCTGTCTATTTAATATCTGTGTAATAGGGTTAGCTTTCAGGGGAGAGGGGAGAGGGGTTTTTTACTGTTCAGCAAATTCAATAATTTCTTAAATATCAGTTCAAATCTTTTGGGGAAAAGGTAGATTTAAAAGGACTGGTACTTAATTTAGGAGAAAATAGAAGGGAACTTATACATGATAACATCCTGGACAGATCCTTTGCGTTCTCTTTTGTTCTTGAGGAGGGTACTAAGGAACTCTTAAGTCTCACAGCTCACCTGTGAATTAGGTTGGGAATATAAATGGCAACTGAAACACAACCACCTTTAGGGATGAATACAGCAGCTGCCTGAAGTATTGAACAACAAAACAACATTGAACAACACGCTGAAATGTGAAATGACTTGAAGAAAACTGAAGGGAAATTTCTGGAAGGCAGAAAGTAATTGAAAGACTAGAAAATTGGCCAGGATGCTGTGTTCAGCAAATGTACAAGGCCAGGGTTCAGGATTTTATCTTTAATTTTTTTAGAGCAGTAGGTTTATTTTATGTAGGACTTTCCCCTAGAAGATATCAAAAACATCACCTCTATTTTACAGATAACTGACAGAAGCACAATGTCTTGCTTGAAGTCATGCAACAGTTGCAGGAACACAACACATATCTCCACAGGTCTCTGTTCAATACACTGCTGACTATATTTTTTCTTGCCTAGATTGCAGTACAAGTTCCAGTACCCTCTACCCTCTATATCTAGACATGAACTTATATTTGTACTAACTTGTAGGAAAGAATGCCAGGTAATGAAACACCAGCCTTACTGTGGCAACTTGTCATCTACATACTGCTTCAGTCCAACTTGCCTTGCCCCTGAGACTTGACAAAATCATCGCACCAACTGGTACAACCACACTTTCTAAGATCAGAGAGAAAGCATGTGCAATAACTAGACAATATGTCATTTCAGAAAACCCATTTGCAGATGCACAGATGTGGTCCTTAGGAGAAGAATTATGCTTTTACAAAGTGTCTGTTGAAATTGTTTTCAAAAAGAGAATGCATTTTTCTTGGTGGATGCATACCAAGATCATGTTATCTGATGGAAGGTAATATGGGCAAGCCACTAACTTAAAGACTCTTCACCAGAATTCATTATAGACACAATATGGTTTTAGCTTCACATAGTGGCTGGCACAGAATACAATTTAAAATACTGTTTTAAAGCATGGTACACCGTTCAAAGACATCCATCCTTTCACCAGTGTAGAAATAACCTCTATGAAATGCACTAAAAGCGTATTTGAATGAACAGAATAGTCTTAGGTCAGGATGATACTGTTAGCTTTGTTAATATTTCTCTGATGCTTTTCAGGTCTTTGGAATAATATTACTTTCTCTTTTTGATCAATCTGCACCATGCGGAGCAGGAGATACCCCTGCTGTAAGAGAGAATATGATGTTTGAGAAATGATTTTATTTTACTTTAAGATGATTTTCAACTACCTACCTGTAATACTTCCTCAAATGTAGTTATCAAAACAAATTTATTCAAGAAAATCCTTTTCAAAACTATGCATATGTATATAGAGTACAATTCTTGTTTTAAGAGAAACATTAATAGCACATTTAGAACAAGCTACAGTACAATGCGTATTGAACTTAAAAGGCAAATGGACTGATGGGCTGGAATTAGAGTATGTAACTAATTGAACCCTGCATGCTTTCCTGAAATGATAATGAATTTCTAAATCATTTTTTCATACCTCAGTATTTCATTTACAAATATTTTTTTTCTATAAGAAGTTCTGTCTTGCTTACAGACAAAAGACAGGACCAGCTGTTAACCATCTCCACAGCTGCAGCAACACAACTCTACAATCTTCTTTGGCAAAAAAGGTTGATGGGTATTTGAAATTCATTATCTTGTCCATCACTATAAATAGGAAGCCAGTCCTTGTCTTTTTCCAAATCTGTCTTCCACAGGTGGGTCTAACAAGGATCCTTCAGGCCTCAGGTTCCATATTTTGGACTTGTGCTCCCTAATTTCTGAATGTGCAGGAAAGCTGTACTGACTCATTGTGCTTCAGCAAGGAACTAGAGCAATTCTCAATTTCTAAGAAGTGGATCATTTTAAAGTGAGTTGAGTGTTTAAATGATTACAAGATTATGTGATTTTACACACCTAAAACTCTTTTTTATGTTTACCTCTGTCCTCAGCAGAGGGAGATCATAGAATCATAGAATCGTTAAGGTTGGAAGGGACCT
>RSEF01000367.1:0-10018 GCA_003993805.1 Himantopus leucocephalus
AGCATTAGAAGAGGCTTAACTGAAAAGTAAAATTACTGAAAAGGAAATTGATTTTGTTTTACCTCAAACCAGGACAGGTACATAACTGTGTGAGACGTGTTTTCCAGGGGCACCTGTGGGGGAGCCCTGTGATTGATCGTCACAACTGGAGCATATGTTGTTGTAACTGTACCACAAAAGTCAGGAGGACAAGGATGGGAGTGGGGTGATGGGCTGTAAAAGAACATCTCAGTAGATGATCAAGCATCCTGGTATCACCATGTTAGTGCAAATTCCAGGTCTCATGGCACTGGCAGCTGTTCACAACTTCACAACTCACTCTAGACACAGGATTTTTTTGTTTATTATTTCTTTTGTTATGTTTTTCAATTCTGTGGTTAGAACTGGACTACATTTCTAAATTTATTGAAGATCATTCAATGTAAATAGCATTGCAAAGGATTTCCATCCAAATTTTTATCATGTAGGACAACAGCATGGCCAATAGATTATGTAGTCTTATGGCAAACTATATCTATCTGCTTATTCTTCTGGGTCGCCTGTGCACCTTATTTCATACAGTGAGACTTCTAATTCAAAAAAGCAAAATATAATAGCACAATACTGATATTTTCAAAAGTGAGTTGCATCTTTCTGCTATAAGCCAGCACACACTGCTATTCTTTATGCTATGAACTACCATTCTGCGGGTTTTAAAGCTGAGAAAGCAAGGCTGCTGTTTTTTTTTTCTCCAGATGGTTAAAATTGGTGTTCATAAATAGGTACTGTTGGATCAATTAATGTGTACTCAGGACACAAGAAATGGAGGCTTATAATGCAAGGGCAATGTCTCTTGTTCCCTATCGATTTTTCTTTCTATTGATTCATACCATTGATAGTGCTTGCCTTGTAACCTGTTCTCAAGGTAGCCTACAGTGTCAAGATGAAAGTGCTTCTCTCTATCCTTTTAAAAACATAGTAGTTACATTGTGAAGTCCTCACAAGAACTACATTTCCACAGCAAGTTTGCAGCATGTGTGATTGCTTTCAGGGCCATAAAGATTTGATCAAAAACTGGTGATACTTGACATCATTAACGTTTCTTTAACAATATCCTACATTTTGCACAATGTCCCCTTTATTTTTGCAGAATGTCCTCCTCAGCCTTCTCTAACTCTGAATCTGCCTTTATGTGCAGTTTCCTTTTTTAATATATATCTTCCAAGTTCGTAGAAAACACAATGGAGATTTGAGGTTAGTTGAAGAAGGAGGAATTAACATTTTATTAGCATTTCTCATATATAAATTTTTATAATTTTTCAAATCATTATCTATGACGTAGAGAGAAATAAAGCTTTGCACATGTTACCAGTACAAAAAGTTTGAAGACATTCAGCATCTCATTGTCTGTCTACAGTTTCTAACAGAAATTTCTTGCTTCAAAAAAATACGTTTTTCTCTTGGGGTGTTAAGGACATATTTTTCAGTGTGATTTCACTATTTAGTAGGAAAAAAATCCCACTATTTGTTCTCATTCATAAAACCTCAGTTAACATAAGCACTTTTACGCAGCGGTGGACATTTTGTGCCTGTTGTGCAGAGTAGTATATATTTATGTAATCAGAGTTTGCTTTTTCAACCTCCTTTTAATAAGCATAGCTTTGATTCAAGGGAAGTGTATGGGAGTTTTACAAATAACCTGTAGGAGAGTAGTTCAGGAAAAAGCCTACTATGGCTACGTCAAAGCTTTGAGTCTTTGAACAAAAGTTGTTTTCTTTTTGAGCCCTACTCTCTTCAGCAAAACAAGTTTTGTTTTGCTTATTTAGTTTATATCTATTCAATTTCTCCTCCTAGTGGAAATACACCTCAATTTAGCAAATTCAATTAATTTTTCACTTCATTAAGATAATAAATTTTGTTTTTCAAAACAAAAAAAATCAAAACTCATAATAAGCATTTAAAAGTGATAAGAAAAATCTGTGAACAATTTTCACAGTTCTTTAGTACAGCTGAAAAGGTATATTGGAAATAACATATCCTGTGTGGAACAATAAGAGACTTTCTTATCTATTAAAAAAAAAAATATCCTTATAACAGATAAGACTAACTATAATCTCAATTATATTATTATTTATTATCAAACATTTGTTTTTTATTGATAAGTTTTGATGCTCATATTTCTAAGATGTTCTCTATGAATGTTTTACTTTATTTCTGAATAGTGCATATGAATTCCTTCTGGGCATTATATCTTTCTCTTTTTTCTTATGTCTGCTTCTCTATTCTTGACCTCATTAATGGGTTTCTGGCTTCTTTTGGATTAATTTTTATTGTAACATAATAGGAAGAAGAATATTTTACTCTTAGTCACTAGAGAAAATCCTTTCCATGGACTTGATTCAATGCTTCCTGAAGCCAAAATTAGTTGTCTTTTTCTCTTTATTAACATTTCTGGAATCGCAATTTATGTAAGTAATGACTACCAAGTATTAATATCTGATGAAGAGCTAATGGTCCCAGTTCAGTATTACAGTGGAGAAATAAAAATTATTTTTCAACTGCTCCTAAAGTATATAAATAAATAAACATGCTTGATGACACTAGCTTGTATAAAAATGAAATTCCTAAATCAGTGGTTTGAATGGGATAAATTTCACCATGAAAATAGTCCTTAACAGACCAAAATGTAGAGCAAAGTACTCAATATAAAATTACTTGAATTGATTTCATCATTTTTAATTGAAAAGTTGAGGAAACATTGATGTTAATAGGTCATGAACATTCTTTGTGAATCATCAAAGCTGTATCAATCTTACAGTTATGTTACTGTGTCTATCATAATTGCAATGCTAAAATTTGGGGGGTCTGGGTTTTATTTGTTTTTCTTTTCAGGAAAAGTTTCATTGTTCAGTGAGAAAACTAGATATGTTTTTAAATATCTTTTTCACCTCTCCTCCTCTTTCTCTAATAAGCTTTTATGCTGTCTTCATTTACCTTTGTTTTTTCTGAAACATGCTTTTTTGCAATGGCTGACTTCTTTCTTACTCTATATATATAACGAAGAGTTAAAGATGACAAAATTATTATGGTCATAATGCTTGTTAACCTCAGTCAAAGACAACAAATCCAAGGTTACTCCATCTGTTAGAACCATGGATGGAAAAGACTTTACCTTGCAGGTAGGACCTACTCCAAAACATGAAAACAGGCAGGCTGAGTTTCTTTGTTTGTTTCTTTATTTTTCCCATTTGGTTTGAGTAATTTCCCTTGATATTTCCTACTGAGGAGTTGGGATTACTAGTAAACTAGTACTGTTTTATTCTTCATGCTGAAAGCCTGCTGAGAATGCTTCATCTTTGGGACCCCAAAAATATCTCTAGCTATTGAAGGTTTCATGTCATTCCTACTCTGTCATAAGAATTATTTTGCTGTATAAGGAGAGAGGTTCTCAGAAAGCCAGGTATTCAGAAAGTACCCCCAGCAATCCTACACTCAAGAACTCATTCTGGGAAAAAGGAAACACACATACAGATGGAGCTAAAAATGTAGTGTCAATCCAGTTAATGTTTTAACAATGTAACAGTTCAAATTATTTGATACGGAAAAGCCTAGTACAGTTGAAATTATTATCTCATAAAACCACTTCCTATGTATCCCTGTTCACTTGATGATGTGCTTCCCCTTCCAATGTCCCTTGAGGTATGAAAGTGATGGTGCCATCTTCCTCAAGAAGAACAGAGGAGGATTTTATAGTAAATCACCATCATCCCGAGTTCTTTGCCAAGAACTTCGTGATTTGAAACCCTTCTGTCCTAGAATCAGCTTGGGTTTATTTTAATATGTCATCCTGGGCTGCTGCCTTCTGACTGCTCCCAGCTGAGTGAGCATTGTCCCACAGTGTCCCCAGGCTCAGCTGCCCACAGGGGCTGTTGTTTGTTGGGCAGTGACCCCCCGGGTTTGCAGACCCTGCCTACGGATGCACTGGCAGAGCTCAAGCTCAGGCAGGGGAGGAAACAGGCACTTGTCCCTGAGGAGGCAGGCGCTGAAATCAGCTCAGCCCAGCTCCAGCCAACATGATCCCAGGCCAGTCCTGAGACCTGTGCTCTCAAGTCAGAACAGAGTCCCAGACTTTTCACTAGGAACAGCAAAAATCATATTTACAGGCTCTGCTGTATCAATATAATCACTGAAATATTATGCCGACCTATTCTTCTTCCTTCAATATGCTGCACAAATATGTGATAAACGTATGTTAAATTTTGACATCGAACCACAAAGTAACCACAGTATTATGAAAGACAGTCACATTATTACAAGAGTAATTTTGGTCTTTCCGTCCTTGTGCTTTCCTCACTTACAAAATACCTTTGTCTCCTGTTAGGAAAACCACTGGCCTCTGGTCGTGTCGTGGTCATCCTCAAACCAGGACAGGGCATTTGTTTAGGTTAAAGCTTTTCAGTATTCTGAATTATTTTTTTTTTTTTTCTGAAGACAGTCTGAAAGAGGCTAGGAAGGATCATGAAACAATAATTGGTCCATGTAACAAGTTCACATGCACAAATAATTAAATGTCATATTTTAATGAATTCAAATTATCTGACTTCATAAATATAATTTAAAACAGTTCATTTTTTTCCTCTTCGACTTCCGTTCTTTGGGTAATAGAAACCTGTTAAGAAGGCTTAAGAAGAAACCTGTTAAGACTTGAAAGGTCATCTTTCTGTTAAGCCATTCTATAAGTGACCACTTGAGTACTATGAAAGATGTTCTAATAAGTTAATTTTGATAAACAAGATGTGTCTTCAGACTTTTCTAACTCAAATTAGAGACATATTGTAAACACAAAACTTGTTGAATGAGTGACTTCTCTTGTAAGGAGAAAAAAAATCTTGTGTATATTAAATATTGATTGGTTAACAATGAATAAATTAGATTCTGTGAATTAATTCCATTTGGGCACCGTGACTGCAATGTCTTGTTTTGTCATAGTCAGCTAATCTAACTTTTAGGAAGTCCACATCGGACAAAAACATAACCAGAGAGTAAGGCCAGGGCAGTAAGTCTTACTGCCCTGGAAAGTAACACAAGCGTTATTGTTCACAGTCTTAGGAGGAGCACCAGGCTTTTAAATATAATGAGAACTGATCCACCAAATCTAAAATGGGTGAAGTACAAGGACAATGATCTTCAGATTGGGAAAACATAAACATTTCACTTTGCAAAAATATAAAGCTCTTTGAGAGGCTTCTGATGTCTTTGATTTATCATTTTACTGTGACACACAGATGTGACAGTTGTTGGAGGCAGGTAAACAGCCATGATCTCTTGAGGTGTCAGTAAAACTGACAGAATTTATGAGGAGTTATATCCTTTTCTCACATCCTAACTTTGATTAAAAATTGAAGGATATTTTCAAAACTTCTAAACAAATCTCTCAGAACAAAATTTACCAAAGCACTCTAATTTTAAGTCAATGTTTTTTCTTTCATGGCTTGTTAAATTTTAATTTCTCTGACTAAATGTTAGTTTGATTTCCAATATTGAGATTTTATATCTCTATAAATATTAAAATGAGAATGAGTTCTTAATTCCAATAAATTATGAGTTTTGAAATTATTTGAAGGCAACGGTGCAATTTTGAAGTTGTACCCACTCTAGTCTGTGGTACATTTCACTTCAGAAGTTTTAAGCAGACAAGTCAAAGAGAAAAGCACGTATATGGAAGAAGAAAACACATCCTCAAACCCAACTATCCGACACAAAAGTGAAAGCAATGGTTTATATCCAAAGAGTTAGTAAGCACATGGAAGGATTTCTGTCACCAGATGAGTCAATCAACATCTCAGACACATCAGAGACATCAAAGGCAAATACTTGAAACATGAACTTCAGTACCAAGGTTATCTTAACAGCAGAACAGTACCAAATCAACTGACAGGATATGGGAGCCATGAGGTATATTTTCCACTAACACAAATTCCCATTATAGACTTTTCTGGTGGGCAGGGGGGTAATTTTCTCACTCCATACATGTGTTTGTTTTTTTTTTTTACAAGTTAGGTTTCAAGATCAGTCTTCGTTAATAACATCCTAGAAGGCTTACTTCTCAAGCTATCAGAAATTGCAAGTCTGGAAGGACAAAATAAGCATAGATCTGGAGATGAAAACCCACTGAGTTCCAGTCCTGATTTTGTCTTCAAGGAGATTCTCATCTTATGAAATTTATCACTAACATAGTTCCACTGGCATTTCTGAAAGTATCCTGATTAATGCTTGCAAAAGACAGAAAAAGATACATAATGTTAGCCAAAACTTGCTGTGTGCAATTACTATTGTTCATGTTTCAGAGAGATGACATTTTAGCAGTGGTTAGAAATGCTTTTCCTAATAGCTTTTACATTTTCTTTCTTCCTCTTGTCTTTCTAGTCAATGTCATGTTTTCAGCCAAAAACATCACATAAAAGCCCAGATGTGGCTGCCTTTATATAGACACATATAGTGGCATGGCACAGAATCATAGCATGACTAAAGTTGTCAGGATATAGAAGGTTAAGAAAAGCTACCAGCAACTTTCAGTGGTCCACGCTGTATCTATAGCATAAAGTACAGCTCTGGTCCAACCTCTGACATATGCCAGTATGGCTGTTCTGGGAGAATGCCAGATATGACTTTAAAAATTGACAGTTTCCCTGAACAGTATACTCTAAGTCCCAGCATCTTTGCAAAGACAACTCCGTCCATTTGTACTGCTTATGTTTTAGAAGATGTTCCTCCTTCATTCTTTCATTGTGGAAACATAAAATGGCCCAAAGAATACAAAACTAGAGAGGTACCCTGGGAAATCACGTGATTACTTTTAATTCAGATATAATTCAAAGCTATTGTGGATACTCATGGCTATCATAATTCATGAATAAACAGAATTATCCTGAGATTAGTGTTCTAATTATTAAAAGCAATCAGAACTTGTATAGCTTGTATTACTTGTAACCTGTGCAACTATTTATTTAATTCAGCAGCTTTCTTATTGGTTTAAGAGAAAGATATAACTAATGAACGAAATCTATAGTTACTGGCAGCTAAGAGATTTAGCTAGGTACCTTGTCAACCACCAGATGCTTTTAAAATTTAAATGCAGCATAAAATAAGAAGGAAAGTTTACATAGTCCCTTCTATCTTCATATGAGAGTACACTTCAGTGTTACATAAAATTTTGCCTTTTATCTATCTATATTAATTTAACAAAGAAATAGTCCCTCTTTTTCATCACTTGTTTTTCATCACAGTGTTTTCAGCAAAACCACTAGGACTGAAGTCAAATTATATAGTTTTAACCATCTAAAAGCTAGGTTTCAAATTGACCATGTTTTCTCTCACATTGACCATCACCTATACAAGCAATTCATCCAACTGAAAACAGGTATCTAAAATACATTGTAGATAACTATTACATTTTCCTTTTTTTAGCTCACATGTCTCTCTACATTCCACATTATTGAATTTCAGGCTGATTTTTTCCTGCATCTTCCTGAAAAGTCTCTGAAATAAGTGTTTTTAAACTAGTAATATTCTTGGTGTGCCAATCCATTTTCCAAAAAATCACCCTGAAAACTGAAGTGGCCTTTCAAATTTTTTGTTTTCTCTACTCTTGTTTTTGTTAATTTTGTACTTTACAACACAAGAGTTTAAGTTATGTGTCAAGAAATTGAACTCTGACACCATGTATTGTGATACTAAAGCTACCGTGGAGTATAGCAGATACCGTCTGGCACAGCAATACAAAAAACCACATGGGCATAGTAGAGATGCTACAACCAGCAGTGTCCAATGCACATACACACATGCACAAAATGATCTCAAGTTAATTGAAAGTTCCTAAGTACAGAGTCATATATTTGAGCAAACCTAGTCATTACAAGAATGTAAATTTTTTTGAGGATTAATTTAGGCCATTGATCATGACAAGCACACACACCTTCTTGACTGCTGTGAAGCACTTGAACCAGAAAAAACAGAAGATTTCAAAAGACTGCCTTTAATAAGTAACTACTTTCTATATACTAATCAGAACAGCTCTCATTCTGCACCATTTAGAAGTTATTCAGTTTAAAGTCTATGCTTTCCTCTGTCAAACATACTTCCATTTAAACATGTCCACTTAAAAAAAACCACAAAAAAAAACCCCAAAAAAACACAAAAAAACCCTCACAAAAAACCTTTACAAGTTTTATATTGATTGCATGCTCATTTTTTAATGTTACCAACATCAGGTCCAGAAGTAATTATTGTTCTAAATAAGCAGAGTGTAAATGTTATACATTGCTTGCATCAATAGTTGCAGAACAATACAAACATTCCCTTTTCTGTTTATCCAAGCCCTCATTCTTTGAAGAATTTTCATCTTGGTCTGTTTTGTGTTTTCCAGTTGGATGAAGGGAACTGCAGGTAAGAGTCTTTCATTAGAGTCATGTCTGATTTAATTAATCTTTAATTATTGTGCAAAACAAATGAAAGGATAGCTTCGATCAGCAAATTCATTTGCAACATTTATCAACTAGCTGATCTTTATCACCCGCCCAGATGACAGTAAATCAAATGCATGCCCCTTTTCAATTCATGAAGCAAATGATTAAAGTGTCCATAAGAGTCCCTATCCTAACTAAATCTAATTGTGTGTGAATAATCAGTTCAGCTGTGTGATGAATGTGCCATCATAGTATCTAGTCCATAATCAAATCATATTTTAAACTATACTTGCTTTAAAAAGCACATTCTTAAACTCATGGCTTCAGACATTTCTTCTTCCTCATTCACTTACAAATAAATGTATATCATAGTAGTTTCATCATTTTTCCTTGCTTTCTCCTTGACCTTTCACATCTGCTCCAGGGGTTGCCTTCACTTGATTTTTATAATTGTAATGCATTCCAAAGAAAGATATATATCTTATTAAAAAAAAAAAAAACAGCTTAAGATAAACACAAAAAGTATTACTTAATTTTACTACAAGGGCTTTATTAGTCCAACTCAAATTTTAATGCTTTCCATTGCTCAGCTTTGATTCTTAAGACTGTTTCTACTTGACTAATTATCTCCTCTGTATTTATTGCAGAATATAAAAGGTACCAAAATCACACATTCTCCTTCAGAACACATTTCTTGACCTCTGCTGTTCTTAAATATTTATGAACCTATTCTTTTTTCACCTGGACTTCTATGATACCTTATTTAAGGTTTCATGAAACATTGTTTATGGACAAAATTTCATTCAGAGGACTTAAATGAGGATTTCAAAACTTTAGGAATTTGTTCATCAGTACATGGTTAAATAATGATGAACTAACATGACAAATAAGCTGGTTTTTTTCCTAATGTAGCCTTAAATTATACCAGAGTTTATTTCAGTTTTCTTCAAGTATGCTTGAGACCCTTTTCCCTCCCCCTCATCCTAAAAATAGTTAGATCTGTCTGTTGAATTCATCTATCACATTAAAGGGAGAACAAAACCATTGTAATTAGTTATCTTTAGTTGATTAACTAAAACCAAAGAACTAGCTGCAAGGGTCTTGAAATGACTGAAAACTAAGAAACTTTAAAATGAAAAAAAAATCTTTTATATATTGATTCTTTCTATATACAAAGGTAGAAGAGAGAAAATGGGATTCACTTAAGAAACCAGATATCAGAACTAAGAAAGATCTATTTCCTCCTAGACACATCCTTTGGAAATGCAATGATGTATAATAGAGTCCTGGTTTTGTTTTGATTTGTGTGGTTATTACTATTATTATTATCATCATCATCATCATCATTATTATTATTATTCGTTATCCAATATGGTTCATCTGTTTGGGAGACATCCTTAGTGACAATGCAGCTTTATTAACTACCACTTTCATCCACAGTAATGATATGTTCGGGTGAAATGTGTACTCATCTGAAACAGATTCAGTAGCTATCAATGAAATACAGCGTTGGTGGAAAAGGGGAAAGCAATTCATGTCATCTACCTGGACTTGTGCAAAGCGTTTGACACTGT
>RSEF01000376.1:0-35919 GCA_003993805.1 Himantopus leucocephalus
CTGAAGGATTCCCGAAGCGTTGTAAGGAAAGTAACCTGTGGTTGTGGTTTTATTATTTTTTTCTTGTAGGTTTTGATGTACTACTAGCTCAAATTTTCTAGCAGGACAAAAGTGTCACATACTGTGAATATCATCCGTGGTGTACTGAATTTTGCAAGCGTCACCATGCTGCCATAATCCTGTTTAGAGAGTAGAAAGAAATAGTTAGGTCCAGGTGGCTGAATGATCAAACCTGGCATACTGAAGCCAAAAGTGAACAAGAACGAGGCAGGAGAGGTGTGTGTAGGAGGAATAGCATCCCGTGGACCGCCAGGGAAGGAAGCTGGTGTTTCTACTTGCAGGTTAATCCTGGATCATCATCCAAGTTTCATACTGCACTGTATAGTAGACTTAAGCTTTAAACATACCCGCCTTTTAAAATTATCCTCATACCTTTCCTCCCATTTTCCTTCTAATCAACCACTGTGAGCAGGAAAAGCCATCATGAAGCAGGTGGCTTCATTTATGTTGCTCTAGGAGTTGCAGCCAGTGATAAGAATGAAGAAAATAGTTTTTGGTTTGGCCAAGCCATTTTTCAGGGCCTGTGTTGAGTCCTATCACTAACTGGGATCTTGAACTTAAAAGCTAGCATGAAAAGGAGGTAACCATGGACTGTGTTGTTGCTGCTCCTGGAGAACGGGAAGCAAACCAAGGCACCAAAGGAGGCTACTCCTGTTATTTAGCTTCCTTTGCTCCACAAACCTGTGGGGCTGCAGGAGAGGACTACAGATGTTTATCACACATTTGTGATAAACATTTGTGCTCTGTTTTATGTTTGGATCACAACCATAGCTGGAAGTCTTCTAAACTTTCCAGTGTTTCCCCTCTGCAGGCAGAGGGGCTTTTGCAGTAGTGCATCACTGAAGTCTTGTTCATTGGTATGCTTTGCTTGGGGACCAAGTGGTGACGAACAATCGCTTTACAGGTCATGTGTCTAGACCTTTCTGCTTTTCTAGTGCTTTGCTGTAGCTCTACCCAGCCACTAAATACTGAGCAATTTATTCCCTTGTGTTCTTGACTGCGTATTAATAATAGGAGATTTCTTTCCATCTGGGAAATCTTTTACTCCTGCTGTGATTATTATTTAGGTTATCTTCATTCCCTCCATACTCTCGACAAATTAGATTTATGAAGTGGATCAACTTGCATATAAGTCTGTTTTTTACTGGTTTCTCCTACTCTAAGCAGGAATTCACTGCTTAGAAGAATTACCTGTGCACTTAGAAGACATAGTTTTCAGCCACTTCTGGAAACACTGCTTTATTCCAGGCATATGTATGGGCTTTTCTGTGTTGATAAAAGGCTCTCCCTTCCAGTGCAGATTGACTAGTAAGGGAGAATCTGCATCTTGAAAAATAAGTGGAATAAGCTAATAAAGAAATGTGGCAATGTAATGATTGCATCACTGGGGAAAATAACACAGGTGGAGATCAGAAATCTGAGCGGACAAATGGGAGAAAGTCTAAATGAAGAAAAGTGAAAATCAATGGGAAAGTAATGGGTTATTGGACATTAGAAAGTAGAGCAAAAGTATGGAGTGAAACACTTAAGTAGATTTTTGAAGACATTAACAGAATTTATCACATTTTTGTCCATTTTTGGATACTGAACTTCTGGTTTATTACTGGTTGTTATAGGCATTTTTGTTAAAATTTAAGCTTTACTGGTGGGATGATTAAAAAGAAGCAAAACAAAAAAAGCTACAGGCATGGGGAGGAAAAGGTGAACACAGTTGAACAGAAATGGTTGACCAAGGCAACTGTTTTGCAGTAACAAAAGTGGAAGCAGCAGAAGTGCTCTTTATGGATGACATTACTTATTCAATTATTATGATGAACTTTGAGCATAATATGAATCTGTTTCCTGAAGATCTTCATCATGACCTAGAAAGGGGATAAGATGGAGGAATGAGAACACCTTGGGCTTTCTCCTGTTTTTCTTACTGTGCTGTTCACCCCATTCTCAAGGACCAATGCGATTACAAATGCCTGTGGACTGTTGAGTGATGGTGATGATTATGTCCTATTTGTGCACTCCTTGGTGTCAGCTTGGATATTTTAGGTGGATTTAGCATCTGATGATTTCTACCTCTGTGATGATTGTACCTCTGTGGCCTAAGAGTGAGGACTGTGACAAAGGGTCTCTCTTCTGAGCCATTCTTTTAATCCTATCAATGAATTAAGGAATAAAGCTTTGCCGTAGACCTGCCTTGCTAACATAGGTTTAATTCTGATTGCAAATTTTATTTTCAAGCTTTTTTAGGTGATTGCAGTGTTTCATAATACCCATTCTTACAGTTCTCTTTAATACAATGTGTCTCCAAATTATAGTACTGAGTTGCCAGGTTTGTCAGGATTTTCAGTCTTCTAGCTGAAGTGGCAATATATTATGTTACTCTCTCTCTCTCTCATGGAGCAGGCTAAAACCTGATCTAAAGGGAAAGAATTCAGCACATCAGGTTGGCACCAGTTTTCCTTGTGTTGTACCTTTTACCTTGGTGGGGTGGAAACACTGCTTTCTGTTTCTTATCTTCCAGGGACTCCTGCATAAAGAGTACTTCTCCCTTATTGGGCTGTGCAGAGCTTAGAGTTAGAAAGAGATTTGGTGACCGTGGCAGCTCTCAGCTGAACTTGTATTTTGAACTTAATGAAGGTGTTTATTTTGTGTTATACAGCATAGTACATTCTGTATATGTTTGGGGCTTGTAGGTTAAACTTGCTTTCACTGCTGGGGTATGCTGTAGCTTGTCAGGTACTCTGTGGCCTAAATGTTGTTGGCTTTATACTGCACACGCACTCTTATGAAAAGTATAATGAGTTATGTACCTGTAATTGCATCTTGAAGAGAACATTAAATGTCCTGAATTAGTGACAGTCATGTCAGTAGTTTTTTACTGAATTTATTTTCTTTTATGCTTTATTAGAAAATACATGTTTATAGGCATTAGAGTCATCTCTGACAGAGCAGAGGAAGAGAAAAAACATATGTTATCTGTCAAATGGTAAAGACCCACATGCATTCCACTGTTATGACAACTTGTACTTTTCTGGTCCATTAAGGAGGCTGTTTTAACTCACTGGTTAGAACTCCTCATTCCTTTTATTTAAAAATAAAAGACTTTCTAATGCTGAGATTGTGGGGGGTTTGTAAATGCAATGACAGCAAAGAAAGATTTTATTTAAAGCTCTTAAAGCAAACCTAGGTATACCAGAAATTATGGAATAATAAACTTGTGGGTTTATAGAAAATAATATTTAAAGGCATAATAAAGGTAAGAAGGATGTGTGGGGTTTGAGGCTTTTTTTTAAGTGCTTAGTATGTTTGAGAGAAGTTGTTCATTCTTACTTGAAATACACATTTCCAAGAGTTACTAGCAGATGAGAGAGTTCTAAAAGAGACATTTTAGCATGCATCTTTTCCTAATTTTTCTCTGCCTTCTGCAAAAGAAAAAAAAATAATGAGAGGACCAAAAGGGATGGAGGATACATCCCTGCTGTGAGGGATGGAGACTTAGAGACACTGAGACACTGGCTCAATCTGTCATTGAGCCACTGAGCAGGTAGCAGCATTGGCTGCAGACTGCATTTTTCTTCCTTTTCTTTCCCTGATTGTTGAAGCAAGGAGCTAAAAGGACAGTCCTTTCTCTGATGGTTTTGTTTCTGGATCATTTAGTCCGCACTGCAATTACTGAAACCAGAAATGAAGCCAACAAACTAGGTTCACACAAGGTATAAAGAGCTATAAAATGCAACTCATCCTAGTTAGAGGTAAGATGAAAAGAAGCTAGAAGAGATCAGGCCATGCATTCCTCTGTTGGCTTCTTGAGCTTTTCAGGTGTAATTTTCACTGCATCCGATTTAAAGAAGTCAGCTGCAGAAAAGACAGATTTTGTTTGTTGACTTAGAATGCGACTGTGTTTTAAAGTTAATGCAATCGACAACAGGAAGACCAAACCCCAGACTGAACTACAGTTGCAGCAAAGAAATTTATCATCTAACCTATAACTATAATGCAAAACTATTTATTTGTTCATCCAGTTTGTATTATTATTTTACTGAGTCTGAAAGCAGTTAACATGTTATCCTTTATCTGTTAGGTATATGATTTTGTAGCAATTATTGCTTTCTGCATTCACAACAAATATTCCTTTGCACTCCAGAAACCATTCAGTAGATTCTCAGTAGATCATATAGCTTTGTGGCTATAAAATCACTTTTCATGGCTTTGCACAACTTTTTGTAATCTATTAATATGTAGCTTTAGAAGTATGGATTGTCTGAGCTCAGAGATTAATAAGTGTCTCTTTGAATCTGTGCCATAGTCTGCTGATTGCGGTCCTGAGCTGATTGCATGAAGGGAGAAAAATGAAGAAAATCAGAAAAAAAAATACTTTGATCATTATTTTTAAGTAACTTTAAATGAATAGAATTTCTACATATTCTTTTGCTTAAGAATTCTAATTGTGGTGCCATTCTAGCTTTTTAACAGTAGGAAAACCGTTCTGTTGAATAATTGGAATGTTTATAAGAATGAGAGTCTGTTCCTTGATGCAGTCCTTTCAGTGCCCGCATCCAACACCAAATGGATGCTTTGTAGATATAAGAAGCTCTGATCCTGAAAATGCGAGGATGTGAGAAATCAGAGGTGGAAGCCTTTGACTTTTTCTGCTCTTAGCTTGTAGTTACTCTTAAATGTGGCAAGTACTAAATTTTCAGTGTCCAACACCTGCAAAGAAACAGATCTCCGGAAGTAATTCCCCCTGCCTATGTACTGAATCTACAGCTGTTTGTTAACTAAACCCACCACTTAGAAAACATATGAAACACTGAAACATCAAAAACACTGACATGGAAACATTTGGCTTTTATTTGAGAACTAAAAATTATGTGAAAGTTTTAGAACTAAAACATTTTTTAAATTACTGCAGAAAATGACCTTTTTCTCCCAGTTCTCAGGGAAGTCTTTTAATTCACATCAGCAAGCTGGGTCTGGGAAGAGGGGAGGTTGGAAGGTTTGCATGTGGCTAAGTCTGAAATTGTCTGCACGCTTCAGTCTATAGCCACAATGAGAAAAGAGACATGCATGATAAAGGTATTGTTGTTAGAGAAATTATGTGTATCCCTAGCTTTGGGGAAGTGGAAGAGGAGTAATGGTATTAAACAGTCTCAATCATGTGCTTTATATTGCAGAGATCTCCGTACTAAAATACTAGCTAAAAGACTACTCAGAGCACCAGTGGCAAACATAGACCCCTTGAATACCTTGGGCTGCTGAGTTTGTAGTGTTTTATGCAGCATAACGAATAAACATTCAGTTAATTGTTCATTCGTGGCCACTGACCTTCTGGAGTAATGATTGTGAACTACTTTTTTTAGATGGACGGAATTCCGATTCAGAAATGTAGTGGGTTTTCTGGTGTTCACTTTTATACGAAGAGCTGACTTCATCAGTTGTCTTATAATACACTCGAGCAAATTATTAATAAGCTGTAAATGGCTGGGTATGGGCTGTCTGTTCATTTATCAATTATTAATGTCAGTTTATCATTTGTATAGATTTTCAGAAATTGCTAGGTCAGCAGAAGGCTTAATCTTTCCTGGAAGGTTTTAAAGCATTGGGAAATAGATGAGTTAGGGATCTCTTAAGTTCCAGCTTACTATGCAAACAGATTGACACACTGCAGAATGAGCCTTTTTATTTTACGTTGCTGCTCAATTCATTCTTGAAAACAAACTTCTAATTGCATGCTGAAAAAATATCAATGATTTACAGTGTCTGCATTTGTCTTTGAAAATGCATGAGTTTGATTTAGAATCTAGTCAGAAGCTTTATGGCCTTCCATGTGCGTGTAGATAGCTTGGTGAAACTTGTTATGCAGTGCATTAGTGATAGAGTTTGAGCAATCCCTACTCCGCCTCGAGTGTGAAACGGTAAGCAATATGAAAGCTGCTGTAGCGAGGAGTGGGGCTTTCTGTCCCACTGATTATCCAAATTCTGCTGGAGGTGTGAACAGTACAAAGGCACAGATACCAGCTAACAAAACACTTGGGGGAAAATAACACACAGCTCACTTGCCACAGGTGCTACATGTAAGAGCCTGTGTATGTATTCTGTCAGACCAATATCCCATCCAGCCCCATATCCTTTTTCTCATAGATGCTAAAAGTGTATGCCCTGGACAAGTGTAAGAACAGGGAAGGGGGGAAAGTGAACCTTTCCCTCATGGATTCTTGGTGTTCAACCATTTTTGGCTCAAGGATATCCCGAGCAAGATAAAGTTTCTGTGTATTTGTAACCCTGAATGGCTTTTTTTTCTCCAAAACATACTTAGCCCTCGGCTTTTCCCATGTATCATCACCCACAATGTACTGTGGCAAGGGGTGTGCCCATCAGCTACCTGCTCCATGAGGAATCACCCCTTTGCTTGTAACCTGGAGAAAGAGAGAAGGATCGGTCCCAAGTACTCATGATTTCACACATCACCTCTCCATCTCATTTCCAGTACTCATTCTTGTTAGCATTTGGCCAGCAGCTACTCTTGAACGCTGAATGCTGAAATGTGCCACTGGTGAAAATATAAAATTAAGCCTTGTTTACAAAGGTGATATAGTAGAAGAAAGTTAATGTTTTATAGAATTTGCTAGAAAATAGTGTCCTTGCTCAGTCTATGAAGAAAGTTTACTAATCTGTGTAAAAAGGCATTTCTTTTAGAAGGAGTAATAGGTTTTTGAAATACTACTTATAAATCACAGTTCATTCAATCAATTCTAAGCTCTTTGAGGCTCCTCTATAAGAAGCTCTACAAAATCCGGAGCTTTTTAATTTCGTTGGCACTTAGGTGAAATCATTCTTCTCTGGTGAATGTTGAATTGCAAAGTATTTATGTCATACGTGGAGAACATGTCCAGCAGTGGTGTGTTTAGCATTACAACAGAAGATATGCAGATACTTCTCACCTTTTTGTACTGAACTGCTCTCCTATATAAATTTGTATATATAATTTTATATATACTTGTAAATGTGCAGCAGGTTAAACAGTTGTATCATATCTAACACATACATGACCAAATGCAGTAACTGTCAGCATTTACAGTAAAAACTGCTAATGCACTCTAATGCAGAAGGGATGTTTTTAAGGACCCGTGTGCTGGCGGCTATGCTTGGATGTAAAATCTCTGCTGATCCCTCTTGATAATTACTTGGTTAGGGTTTTCAGGGTAGATGTAGAAACTATGTACCAAAGTAGGTGGATTACTGATGAAATTATGCTGTGTACGAAGTCAATTCCTATTCCTCACTCAGTCCTGTTTAAATTTAGTAGTGTAAAGAAAGTTTTAACTGGGCGATCTTTACATGGGTAAAAGTGACAGTACAACCCAAAGCCTCACTTTTCATTGTAGCATCTGACAGTGAGAGTTCACAAAACATGTTCTAAGGGACAGTGCTCATGCTGCAACCCTTTTTTGTGCTTATTTCCTTACTTCCACAAGCTTCCCTCTGATATGTGACTTAATCTAGATGGATCAAATCTATGTACTTTGAAATAGTGCTTTGTTTAGAAGTGGGGTTTTGTTCTGTAACTGAAAGTACAGCATTAGAGACGCAGCTCTAGGTTCTGTCTCTTCCTTTCCTTTGCACTAAATGACAACAAGCATTACATTTATGCCAGACTTTACTAGCTCTGTTTCCTGCTGGATATGACCTAAAATAAAAATCAGAATACTGTCATGCCTATTTACTTGTGCTCAGAGGCTGCACTGCTTTAAGCATAAAACTGTTGCAATACCAACAATATTTGCTGTAATAAAAGCAAATGTACTAACTTCCAGCCTTGACAGATGTCTCAGTCTCCTGCACTGACCTGTGTAAAGTGTTTTTGTCTCCACTTCCCCCTCCCCATCCCCAGCTACTTCCCTCATGCAGAGAATTAGGTTGTCATGCTTATGTCTGCTCCACTTCCACTGGCTTGTGCCTACATCTGGTACTGGGAAAGGGGTAACAGGAAGGGCAGTTTTTTAACTGATGTCTGACTAAACATATGTGAGACAAACAACTTGTGTATGCCCTGTTTTGTTTGTTTTGTTTTGTTTTGTTTTTTATCAGTTGTAAACAAACACATATGGTTTAATGCAGTGTCCAAGGAACTGGATTTATTTCACCAGTCAGAGAAACTGCTGGAGAGGACTGCACGCAGCCTCTGGTACATTACCTTCTACATGACCTTTTGTTTTCAAATGTGTAAAACCCCAATAAATACAATTTTATACCACACATTCAGTTTTTCCTGCTATGTTTTGTAGTTGCTTTGAATTCTGAACTCATGTCCAGACTTACCAGAGTAATGATTTACCTAAGTCTTTTCTCCCAAGTGTCCTGTGCTGTGGCTGCATTGATAATAGACCTATCGTTTGTACGAAACTATGTTTTTCTCATAGACTGTTATCAGTCACGGATATATTGATATCTTTATCTCTGCTTCTGTACACAAGTGGGGTTACATATTAAACATTCTCCATAGATATATAGGCACCTGATTACTTTTACTTAGGTATACATTATTAATCTTTTGATAGGCTGTTGCCTTGGACATTTATCCAGTTTGATTCTGTAAGAAATTCCCAACATGTTTATTAATTAGCTAATTTTATGGAAACTTTTCAGTTTGGTACCTTTATCACTAGGATACTTTATGACATTTCTGTAGGACTGATGTGCACTTACATAGGCATGGACACAATAAAGCATGTCTGTTGTTCTCTTCTGAAAAGATTTTCTGTTGTCTTAAGATGTTCCCAAATGGATGAGAATAAGCTCTTTGAGACAAGGATTATCCCTTTGTTGACGCTTATGCATACGCTGTATGTTGTACTGTAAGTGCATGTTGTATAAATGGGGGTTTTGGTGTTCTATTAGAAAATATGTTAATCTCAAGAATGTGTCAACACAGAATTTAAATCTTAAAATTTGCAGTTATTTTGGGGGGAAGGGGAGCAGTAGCCTGCATGTACCAACTCAGCGCTTGCTCAGTTTTCAACAGGTTGGTTCCTGTTTTGAGTGTTTCGTGTGCTGTACTGTTACTCTTGCTCATGAAGACATCGAGTAGAATTTGAATTTGCAGTGTTTTGAGAAATGAAATCACTGAAAGCACTTCAGATTTCTTGGGGCATGCTGTGCTTACACTTGTTGTTATTCTAGGGTGGCTTGGGGGTAGCTTTTTAGCACCATTAGTACCAAGGGTCAGTCAGTGTTTGGAGCCCCATCAGGATCCAGTCTCCAGCTCATGGTGCAAAAATAGGGCGGGCCAAAAATTGCTCAAATTGGAGACTGGCTGTTTAACTTGGAGCACAAGATTCAGTAATGCTTGATTTTAAAAATGAACCTGGTAATTCCTGCTTGCCTTCTGCTTTGTGTAGATCTATAAGCCTGTGCAAAGTCAGTGTAAAATGCTACCATATGGTCATTCTATACAACAACATCGCACCAAGTGATGGCTGTACAAGTTGTGAGGCAGTGGGGAACTGAGAGAGTCTTTTCAAAAAAGCTTTTGTTGCACGAGCGTTCAGGGAGCTTAGGATCATAAGCTGCATTGAAATCAGCCACGACGTGTTCTTTGGGGGTTTTTCAGGTTCTCTGGATTTTGAAAATCCCAACTAATTTAATGTGTGTCTGTGGGTTTCTGAGGGGGAGAGAGAACACTCTATGCATAACACGTTAGGAGCAAGGGGATGAAATAAACTCCAATACAAATGTGACCTGCTTTCCCAGAGCGCAGAACTACTTAATGTAACATATTTTACAACAATACGTGCTGCCATCACTAGTAATAGTAGAATAATTATTTTCGCCAAAAGTTTGATTTGAAAACAAAGTCACAACTTAGAAAATTCTTTTTCCTTTAGATTTACATTTGTATATTTTTTAAAGGATTTAAGAGAGAGCGTTTCATTCTGGTTTTAAAAAGAAAGAAGAAAGGCAACCCCCCATATATTTGGCCTCTCTTGTTTGTTTGTTTATTTGCTCCCTTTTGTTACTATTAAAATAAAACTCCATATCCTGGAATTTGTTTCTTCTTTTCTTTTTTTAGCTGTCTTTGAAGTTGATGTCTTTAGCAATAATTTTGGCAGTGCTGCAGTCTTGTAATGATTTTGCTCTGATACCAGGCTGCTTTTGTGTTCTCTGTCTATTGAAAAAAACAAACCCTGAATGTCTTAGGTTTGTAATTTGCAATTAAAGAAGTAAGGTTTACATTTTCATGGAACTAATCAATAATTACTTTTTTTTTTTTTTAATTTTAATCTGCATTTGTGCCTGTATCTGAGGAGGAGGAAAAGACCTGACAGTTGAAACACACTTTTTGAAAGGCTGACTGCTTTTAATTTTCAGAAATGTTTGTCTGAAAGGAGGACTCAAGCCAAAATTTGGGAGTTAGACCAGAACACGTGTTATATTTCCAGAACCCTGCAGTTATGGGACACAAGTTATCCCGCAGTTTCTAAAACTCTGTTGTTGAAACACCATGTTGAAAAACATTTATGTTTCCTGGGATATTTTTGATGTCTATTTTATCTTATTGGAGGCCACTTAAAACGTACTTTTTGAGACTTTAACTTTATGCTATGGCATTATTCCTACTAATTGCTTATGATGGAAACCATGTTTTATGTCTATGAGCATGCACTAAATCGTGGTTATTTTTCCTAGAAAGTGTGGATGAAAGTTAGAGACGTAGCAGGTGACTATCCACTGCAAATCTCAGTACCTGCCATCCCCAAGGGCTCCCAGTGACTACACCTTTCCTCGCCCACCCCACGTTTCTGGGAAGCGAAGCAGAACTGCTGCACTGTCTGAAACACATGGGCAGGCAGGTGTTGTCATCAAGTCTCTGGCTCTAGGATTGTAGTGCCTACATTCAGTTGTTCTCCTGTTCTAAATGTAGACCCTCTATTTCATACTTTCAAGAGAGATGGTTTTGTTAAGATCTAGAATGGTTATGGCTGCAAGCTTGTAGTTTTGTCAGTTCTTTAATAATTCTAGGTTGGGTCCTCCCACTTCGAATGCTGTTTGAATTTTAAATTTAAGATGCATAACTTCCATTTCTGTATTCTCATTCTAGTTACGATGGCCATGATCATTGCTGATGGCAGAAGTGAGGAAGGTACTCCTTCAGTTCTAGCACAATGGCCAATTTTAACAGTGTGCTGTCTTCTCATCTTAGCACACCCATTTCCGCTTTTTCTCTTCTGTTCATGAATACCTATACATTTTTATCACGATTGACTGAAGTCCCAGACTTCTCTCATATCCAAACCCCTTTATTTATTTGTCTTTGTTAACTGTTCATTTTTAACATTGTGTATTTATCACTTAAAAACTTTGAGATGCAGACTAACTGTTGTTTACTCCTCTGTTTAATTTAAACAAGTTATAATTACATGGTCTGAAGTATTCATATCCAATGGCTTTATTATTTTCGTTGATTTGTGAGTCTCTGAGAAGTCTCTGAAGAACTCCTCATAAAGAAATTATTCCTGGTGATATTCTTTGTCCAAGAGCATTACAATTCTCTCTGTATATCTTCAAATCTAACCCTGGGGCCGAGAAGGCTTATAGCGGATACTCAGCTTTATTCCCTGGGATGCTGGGGAAAAAATTCACTGAACAACATACCCTCTGAGCATTAACTCAACACTTTACAGCTGTTAAAATCGCATCTTCTTGCTCTGAGGACTAACCATCTATGTTTCTCTTGGCTTACAGACTTGCACGTGCATTCATTCTGTTTGTTTTTTTGTTTTTGTTTTTTTTTTTTAAATAAGGTACAGGTTAACTGGGGTTGCTAGTCGAGTTCCTCCTCTGGTGGGACATTTCACTGGCTGATGTGTTGGGGATTTATTTTGTTAGGCCATTCATTCTTTAAGCCCCTGGAATCTGAACCTCTGTGGGGTCTCTAAGCACCTTCTGGAGATACCATAAATCTTTCAAGTGACTGTTGGGATTCAGCCCAGCTCCTTTTGGCTTCTGCACCTTCCGACTTTTCATAATAAAGCTTTTCTCACATTTTGTTCTCACATGAATCTTACGTGTCTCCAATTAAATAAGACCACATATTCTTTCTCCTCTCTGAAATTTATGGAGATTACCCCCTATGTAGGCTCTTCTTTCAACTCTTTTTAAGCTTGTGTTTTATCTGCTCTTAGTGAATTTTTCTTGCTTGAGTATTTTCACCCTCTCCACTTCCTCCTTGTGGACAAGCAGGAGAAGACTCATTCCTGACTTTAATCAGCCTCACCCAGTGAAGCAATTGTTATTCTTAATGGCCAGTCGTTCTGTCTGGTTGGGGTGGTATGGTTGGAAATGGTGTGCATGAGAGTTACTCAATGAAAAAACAATATTTATAAAACAATTTCCAAATGTCAGACGAAGTTCATGAGTCGTTTACAGGGAAGATTCCTGGACTGTTACAATGAGTGTGGATGTTCTCACTGTGCAGTACTAAAACTGCTTTTCTTGGGTAGAATTGTTAATGAAGCCTTCAGAGACCCTCAAGAGGCAGGCAGTCATCTGTCATATTCCTCATCCTGCTTTTAAAAAGGCTCTAGAAAGTTCAGGACTTCTGCATCCCTAAAAAGCAAGAAATAGGAACTGTGACTGGGGAGAATAAACATCTCCATCCTATTCCTCTGGCATCTGTGAAGTTCTTAAGTATGAGTATGAGATCTTTGGTGGCTATCATTCAGCCTACTTGTGTTTATAACTTTGCTGTTGTTTGCACCAAATGGGAGAAACTAAGACCCAAGTAATTACTGATGGAAGATAAAAACAGTTGTAAGGTATAAGAAGGAGGCAGACTAACAGAAACACAGATGAGACTGGACTATTAAGCTGCCAACAGCAGTAGCCAGGAAAAAAGGCATTTTGTCATTATCATGACTTGGTCAGAAGAGAAAGATGACTAGAGCCAAGGGAAACATGATGAATTGTCTCTGAAAGGAGTCCTGCAGAGTGTTTAGGTTTGTGTGAGTTGTGTTGCAGATGTATGCAATTACTGTGCTTAAAATACTTGAAAGGAAAAAAGAAAGAATTTTAGTTTGGGGATTAATGCTGTTGTGAGAGTTTCACATGGTTGATAGGATGGGAGTTCTACAAACTGCCAGAAATTCAATTAAACTTTCAGATGAAAAGGATGTATCAGTTTTCTTTGCATGTAATGTAACACTGTCAAAGTGAAGGACACTCATTCAGAGCGATTGTGTTACAAAGTTAAGGATTTCTGCAAATGGTTTTGTAATGACGTGAACCTACATATGATTAGCTTTAAAGATACTGGTCTCCAGACTGATCTATAGGAACAGTCTTCTAGCTGTGAGACAGGAACTGACCATCAGTTGCAGCAGCATCTTTTGAAGAGAGTCACAGTTATGTGACTTCATGTGCTCAATATGTTGTGGTGATTTAAAACACAATAATGTAAGAGTGTAGGTATATGAGGCTTCTGTTTGATACAAATTTCCATTCTGTAACAAACTGATCTAAAAACAAATTCTGCAATGAGTGGGTGGTGAAAAGGAGAGTAACACATTTCAGGGAAGAGATTTCCTCTAAAGTAGTAAATATTTTTGTTGCAAACCATAGAAGGAGACATGCTGATAAAGTAATAGGCAGGCTGGCTTTCTTTTGTTTCTTGCTGTAAAAAGGTCAATTTCCAGAGCTAGATGTTAAGCTGGTAGCCCCATTTAATACCAAATACATCTAGGACACTTTATTTTCTTTACATATCTGCATACTTTTTACCAAGTATACAGTAATCTGCCCATTCAAGATTCTTGCCATATTCTTTTGCAAAAAAAAAGCGGTAGTGTTACTTCTCCTTTAAAAGATAATGAAAATGGGATTCAATCAGATACAGAATCATAAGTTAAGCTCTAGTTATTTGGATGCTCTTGTGTAAAATGTGAACTTCAAGAACACTTTTTTGCATATAACTCCTCTAGAACTATACAGTTTGCTGGGATAGTACACATCTTCCTCATATGTGCCATCATTGTAGACCTTCTTGCAAACTGCAATGTAGTACACAGATTTAGATAGTGGGAATATCGTGTATATTTGTGACAATTCGAGGAGGATTTTATTTCTTCAGAGAGTTAGTAGGCTGTAAGCATGTTAATCTCTTCTAGCTGCGGCATCAATAATATGGCTAATCTTTATGTGATAAATTATTCAAAAACTTAAAATACAAACATTAATTTGGTAGAGCCATCTTTAATTTGTTCTTTCAATCTATGTGTTTTGGGGTAATTTATCAATTTTCAGTAACTCCAGCACCATCAGTCAGAAGTTCTTTCAGGTGAATTTTTTGGATCAGCAGTAGGGTTTTGGCATTTAGACCAGTGGCACAGAATAAGTAGTAGCAGGATTAGGCTGTTATTGATACCTTCTCTGGTTCCCATCCCCAGAGCCATGGCTACTGTTAGCTCTTTTATCACACTTATTCTGGTTCAGTGCTTCAGATCTTATCCCGTTTTGTCTGAGCTGAAAAATTAATACAGGCTTTCAGTTAGAATGAACCTGAATTTTATTTTATTGCTTTTTTCTGTTTCAAATTAAATATAAAATTAACAAAGTGTTGCAGGCAGAACGAAACATTGGCATTCTTTGGAAATAAAGCAAATTTTTTTTATCCTTCAAGGAAAGCAAAGAACTTAATAAAGTAAATGTCTTTTTTTTCTGATATCTCAGCTGTTAATTCACTCATATAGGGACCGAGGCAGAAATCAAGCTCCCATTTCCCATTTTCTGTAAGGGGGTGTGTGATTTCTATAAGTGAAGGCTTTTCCTGGTCATTAAAAACAGACAGAATTCAGGCTATATTTTCCACAATCACAGCTATAGATTTGTGCTTGTTCTTAATCATTGTGATATTATTCTGGTGAGACACTGTAGCATGCCAGGATGTTTTCCAAGGGACTGATGGTAAGAAAACCAGAACATGGAATTCATCTTGTGGAAATAAGACTTAAGAAACGGAAGTTGAAAGAGAAGGAAAAGTCCTGGACAGTAAAGCGAGGTTCTCTTTCATAAAGGAGAGGTTACTGTGAAATTTCAGTTTTCTTTGTACTCCCACCCTGTCACTGCTATTGGTTTATTTCCCCCAGAGGCCTCTTTAATACTGAAAGCCTGACTTAATTATCTTGAATTAATTAGTTCAATATATAGCAGAGGACACTGAATATCAGTGGTTGACTTAGGAGGGACCTGCAGTGAAGTTGTAGAAATGGCATAAAAATGTGAAAGTCTTCAGGAACACTTCTGCAGGAGCACTTGCTGGGAATGGTCATGTGTTACTTTGGAGCCTAATTGCTTTGTCCAGGTGTTAACGATCTTAAAGGGTACAGCCTCAGCTGCATGCACTGTAGAGGGATGTAACACTTTAGGAAGTTAATTGCCTAATAGATTTAATTTCTGCAGGAGAGATTATTAATGTATTCATTCTCATTCCCTAGAAATTTCACCTGTTCAGCATTTAATGTGCCCCTTGCCTTTGCTTGCCACTTAGTGGAGTATTATATCACTGACCACTGTGCTACATGTTAGTCTGTCTTTGGTTAGTATGTGTTCTGAGCAGGAAAAATGGATTACTTGAAACTTAAACCTGTGTGTTGCAATTAAAACCTCAGTAAGTTTTAGCTAGAGTCCTAAATGTCTGTTGATCGCAAAGCTTTGGATTTTGGTAGTTGTATGTGGGAAAAGCCTTTAGTAATTTCAGGTATTTATAAGTCTCAGACTGTATTCTCCTTTGATAAGGATGGTATTTCAGTGAACTCTGCTTAACTAGAGTTGATGCTGTTGTTCCCTGGGACTGGAAATGAATGGGGTTTAAGAAGGTAGCAGTAGATGTCTTTGTAATCTTTTTGTCTGTCTTTTGCCATTTTGATAGTATCTGAAAGGTATTCTTAAGATACTGAGATATGGTAAGAGCATGCCAATTTAAAATCCCCAGGTTAGGCTAGGGACATCTTTAGAACAGTGCGTTACAATGAGTCTGCTATGACAAGGAAGCACTCAAGTATTCTGCTGTTCACAAGCTTTATTATTAGATTGGAAAGTCCCCTTTATGTATAAATGTCAGGTTGTGGTGAGCCTGCGCAGGAAAACTTAGGAGTTTTATACATCTTAGTAGAGATGGTACCTAGAAAACTTCTAGAAATTCAGCAGATACTTGAAAGATATCTTTTGGTGAATTTTAGACATCCACGTTTTCTATAGGAATTGTGCAAAAAATATACTGATTTTTCTCTATGACACTGATGTTTGTAATAAAGGGAATTAAAAACAACACTTAGTTACCTTTCCCACTCTTGTCTATGCCAGGGTTCAGCTCTGACCCATACCTAGCTTACTGTGAAGCTTTTCATCTCTAAACCTAGCAATACAGAACGTGGAGTGTGCCCAGGTTACCAAGGCTTTTCTGCAGTTATGCTTTCAGGTAAGCCAGCGGTGCTGAGCAGTGAGCGGGGTGATTGATAGTGCTTAAATCAGAATGGGAGGGGGAGTTCTTTGCTCCCAGTCCTCTACACAAACTACAAAACCTAATTTTGTTTCATCTTCTGTATTTTTAATATTTTGTCAAGGTGTGTAGTATTTCTACCCTTTGACCATGTGACTACTTTATTTGTCATATTTGATTTGGAACTGAAGCTGTTTCAGTTTATTACATGTCTTGTACATTCTGTCTGGACAGATACTTTCCTCCCAAAGTCACTCATACAAAATGCACGTATTGCTGCACTATGCTTTATCCCGTGAAACTCTTGATGTTGTAAGCAATAGCATAGTAAACTGACAGATATATGAACTGTGAAGACTGCTTTTCATAGGATAACATTTCCAACTATGTAAAGAGACTTTAGTTACGTGGGGTTTCTTTCTAATTGTTTATGTTAAACTTTTGCGTTATAGTATTCATCAGCTCAGTAGAATGAAGTTAGAATTTTTTATAGCATGAGCCAGGATGGTGATTTGTTCTGTGTGCTGCTAAAAGACTTGCTTATATGAAAAACGTGCTTTTAATAATATAGATGGCAGTAGATTATTGAAGAAGCTTTTATGTTTGTCAGCAACATTTGCATTTTCATGCTTTAACAGTCAGGAACACTTAGTAACATCAACGTGACAAATACAGAACATTTAGTCCTGTCATGATGCATTTTTGGTGTGCGGCAGGGTTTCTCTTTTTCTAATTAAGTCAACCAAAGACCCTGTTTTGTCTTTTCGCAGTGTGGTAGGTAGGTCTGAAACAGTCTTACCCAAGATAGTGGTCAGTCTGTTTCATTGCTGCAGAGGCTTGCTGACAGGTATTGGCAAACTTTTCCAAACGTCAAAGCTTAGTCTATTAAACATCATATTTCTCTGGTACTGTCCATGTTTTTATATTTTAATATGAAAAGAGACATTTTTCTACTGTATTCCTGGCCATGATGATTCTTTACTTCTAGTTCCGCAATTGCAGAGTTCAGTATATAGTGCTATTTCTGAATTCCGTATCCACTTAGATTGAAAGCTTTAATTGGTAAAAAATGAGGTGAAGAGAAGCACTCAGGGGTGGTTTCTCAGCCATTTGTTCCTCTTCCTGCTGTTGTTCTTCATTTTCCCTTTTAGTACTGTTTGACTTGAAAAGAGGCCAAGTGTCTTCTGTTGAAGCTGTTGGTTGCCTTCATTGGACAATGCTGTCCAAAGGTTTAGAATAAAAGAAAAATCTCTCTTCCAGTCTAGTCCTGTCTTAAGCCCTTGAAAATGGCTGGTACCTAGGGGTTTACCAAGACATTTAAGTACCTGTAATTACATAGTCATCTAGCCTGTAAGTATAAAGAACAAGACCAGTTTTAATTTTTTTCTCTGTCAGTTCTCTGATGGGTGTTATTCCTGTTTATTTAGATCTGGCTTTGGATAGTGTACTTGTATAGCAATTTAAGCTATCTCATTGACTACAATGGTATCAGCCATGAAGAACAGCAAAATTCAACGTTCTTGGCTCTGCCATTTAGATTTCCTTTTTGTTTCTGGAACTTGACAGCACTATTTTCATTAGTATTATAGTACAAAATCCTTATACTTGTGAGTAACCTTTCTAAGGTTTTCTACTTTATCATTTTTGCTATTGTGATTTTTTTCCTCTACATTTCTGTGATACTGTGAAGAGAGTTACTTTGAACAAACTTTCTGATTCATTGCAGCCTGTCTTTACATGCATCTGTACCTGGAGACCACCTTGATTTCACTCTCTGAGTCCAAGGATGTTTAACGTAAGAGTCAAGGCTTGAATTCTTTGACAGCAATATTTCAGCAAGAATTGAAAAACTTTGTGAGACTATTTTAGTTGACAGTAACTGCCAAATTTCCAGGTGTTTTTATTGCAGAAAAATTCCACCCCAACTGTGTAGATTACCTACATATCTCACAGATACAGTTCATCAACAACTGTCCTAAAACAAATTTAAAGCCACACATTTTATACCTTCAGAATGACCACAGGCAGTATTTTATTACTGAACGAAATTAGCTTTCTTCCGGAGCTGAGCAGCTGTAGTGTGTCCAACCGCGCTCATCTGAGGAGCTCCAGAACCAACAGGTCAGGTCCTATCGTGAAAAAGAAACCAACTGCCCACTTTTTTTTTTTTGTAAAACAGGATACTGACTCCTGACTGTGAAATCAGGGCTCAAAAGAGAATGAGAAATTTAACAGCTGCTTTTAGTTTCTCTTGAGAAGGCTCACATGCTTCCATGAGGCTTGTGTTCGTTGTCCTTAGGCAGCAAGAAACCTGACTGCTTGAAAATACTCTCATTCCTTCCACTTGCCTGGGTATTATTCTCTGTGTTCAGGTGATGACTGTTTCTACAGCTGCTTATCCTCAGCTCTGACTGTAGATGTTGGGTAGGTGTGTAGATAAGCAGGTGTGAGCACACTTGTTTTCAGAAGCAACTTTGTTCTTGAGGCTACATGGAAAGAGCAAATGTGGATTTCTTGGGGGGAACAAAACTCCACAGGGCAGAACTTGAAATAAACCATAAAGAGTATTTTTTCCACTCCGGCACTAGAAGCATGGCAGATGCAGTTACAGTAGGGAAGGAATCGTGCATGTATTATCTTCTGGGACAAAAAGCAGCCTGTGTAGCTGACCTGCTTCTTCTCAGGAGTAGAAAGTCTTTACGGAGCGTGACAGAGCTCTGGTGCCACCTCCTTATTCAGACCCTTGGACTGGAAGCTTGGCACTGCCGGATGACATACATGAAGAAGTTATTAAAGTGTAAGATGAGGCACTACTGTGTAACATTAATGACTGGAGAAGAAGCATATTAAGTCTAATTTATAAAGCTTGTCTGTACTGGGTTTTTGTTAGTGTAAGAAAAAAAAAATCTATTTTTCTTAAGCATATTGAATACCGATACTATAAAAATATGGTTTTCATAATACATCCTTGTGAGATTTTCATTAGTTACATAAATGCTTAGCTTGTTGAAATGGCCATATTGAAAAGATGCACTTCTGACCTTCTGTGTAGTGAAGTAATACCTTAATAAGATTTAAGATCTCATCAACTACGTTCAATGTGGTTTTGAAAACAAAGGGGTTTTTTATGTCTGTCAGTAAGAATACACGAACTTCATAGGTAGGTAGAGTAGGATAAATAGTGTTGAAAATGTGAGAATTCTGCTCTTCCTCCTTAACGTTGTGTCAGATCTCCTTCTTCCTATAATGGGTGTCAGCAACACCTTTTCTTTAGGCCCCAAATAACAGTAATTCTTTCTTTGTCTGTAATTCTCCTTCAGTGATGCTGTTCTTTCCTTTCTCTCTCTCTGTTTATGTACCTGTGGTTATCCCTGCATGTCCCCCAGACACTCCAGAATCTGTCAGTGGTTCTGGGAGCCTCCATCCTTGCAACGTGGGACCTGACTGAACCACAGCTGTAGATTCTTCCCACTGCATGGCTACTTCAGTGTTCATTGCTTTGTTGAGAAGGGGAGTTCTGTAATCATCTGGAAGGAATTTAATTTTGTTCAAGGGAAGGACTTACATGTCTGTCTCTTTCAAAAACCAGTGGTGCCTTTGGCCATGGTGCTTGTTTGCCTAAGGGAACACAGATACGTTTCTTTCTCCTTTCTTTTGATGGTGCTGACCAAATACTGCTTACTTGGGGTTGGGGAGGGGATTTTGTTTTAGCTGTTACTGTCAGAAGGGTAGTTTAAGGAAATGGTTTTTGCCTTCTGTTTGATAAAGCTAAGGTTTGTTGTTCTCATCCCTTCTGGAAATGATCTCGGATTTTTTTGTGTCCATCACAGAAAAAAGCATTTGAACCCGTAACTTGAAATTGATGGTTCTGTCACTTTAGAAAACCAGTTTCTCCTGTACATGAGCCATTTCCAACAAAGAGTCCTAAAGATAAGGATGGGAGCCTTGAGTTTGACCTGTTATTTAACAGAGAGTTAGTCCAAGGAGAACAAACTGAGAGGAGACTTGATGAGGGACTGTGGCCGCTGAGCAACTGCCTTCCTGCCTTTCAATCTGGTTGGAGCCTTTCCAGGATTTGAAGCTGTGGTGTGTTCAGTTATCTGATCCGTTGTAGTTGAAGTTGTGAGGCCTAAAGGTGAAAAAAGTTGTGATCATTGTGATTAAGTCCAACTGTGGCAGGAATGGGACCCTCTGAGCTGCTCTGGCCTTCTGAGTGTTTGGGAAGAATGACAAATTCAGATGAATACCAAACCAGGTAGCCTAATGTTCTGTAGGGAGATTACATTTGGTATGGGTGATATTCT
Organism: Himantopus leucocephalus; assembly: GCA_003993805.1. Classification (NCBI taxonomy): domain Eukaryota; kingdom Metazoa; phylum Chordata; class Aves; order Charadriiformes; family Recurvirostridae; genus Himantopus; species Himantopus leucocephalus. The sequence continues at coordinate 20,851 of RSEF01000376.1, forward strand.
CCTTTTTAACAACTCTTTTTTCACCAGCACCACCTCAGGATTGCTAGGGTTCAGCCAGCTGTCTAGTATCCACGTGTGAATCTTACATCTTGGATACCTAGGAAATAGTGCTCTTATATTTGATAGCAGAGAGGGATGTTAGCAGTATATAAGCCATTATATTTAATTTTTCCCCAGTGGTTTTGTGGAGAGGAAGAGCAGGGACGTTTTATGATTTTCTGAAAAGAGCTCTGAAACCAGCTCAGCACAAGCCCCGTAACCCCTGTGAGGTGTTTATGGCAGTAACATCCCCAGCCGGGAGGAATCCCACTTCTTGGCAGTTCCTGCATAGACTTGGAGGCAATTCTTGTCAAGTCTCTTATTTGGCTTCCTCAGGAATTGGGAGGTTATATTACAGATGGTAAGTAAATAGAGAAGTTGAATAAATGGAGAGTCAAATATGGTGTACTTCAAAGGAAACCCTTCTCAGAAGAGTTGTAAAAGGGAATGGGATATAACTGAAATACAAGGAAGAATTTAAATTTATCTTTATCCTACAAACCCAGACTGTTAGCAACAGCTTTGTAGCATGTTACTAACGAATATTCTTACTCTTTACTCCTCCTTAGCCTTCAGGAATGGGACTGATTATCTCAGGCTGGTTATTGCTGCTTCATTTGTCTGTCACAGAAACCCCTGTGAAAGAAACTGCTTCTTTTGGCAGCCAAGCAAAAAAAAAAGTCCAAAAGTGTACATAGTGAAACCCCTGTACTAAAAGTGTGTTCCTTTGTGGTTGGTGCTGATACACATCAACAGGAACATGACCTGTCAGAGGAGAGAAGGGTTTTCATTTTGCCAGTGCTGTTAGTTTGGGGCTTTTATGGGAACCAAATGTATGTTAAGGAAATATCTGAGAGTTTCCCACAAAATTCATAAAGTCTCATTACACTTGTTTACGTTAAAAGTTCCAAATGCAGTTGTTCACATGACATTATCTGGTCACACACAAAGTGACTGCTGTGTGACCTTTCAAATTTGATAATAGTAGTATGTAATTGTGGACAGGTTAACCCAATAGACAAAATAATAATAGTTACTTTACTGAGTGATTAAAGCCTGAAAAAGAGGGAAAATAGATCTGTTTAGATATTATCCAGCCAAAGAAAATAAGGACCGAGACCTCAACAGTAGCTGAGATTTATGGGATTCTGATGCTCACTGAAAAAAAAGGCTTAGATCAACTATATACTAGCTTAAAATTAATTCAACATTTGTAACTTTACATCTATTTTGTGACTGTATTTATGTGTTTAAGCATGTTAATGTGAGACAGCTGCTACAACTTCATACAGAGATGAAGTCCACATGATGAGCCATTTTTGCATGCAATAGGGAGTACTCTCTCCACACAGTGTTGTAGAAAAGTGCCATTTCACCGCAGAACTTTGTCTTGGCACTAAGCAAGCAGTAAGTTGTATCTCGCTGCAGGTTTTTCTGATTTCCACTGGTTCGAAGTTCAAAACTGTAGATGCTTGTTATCTTCAAACCAGCGGAAATGGCTTACTTTCCTAACTGCTGTTGGTAACACATGTGAAGATGAGAAACTTTTAAAGATTACCAAGGTGTCTGTCAATGACCAATATGCCCATGGATGAAGTCAAAAGATCTTTGAAGTTAACATCAGTAGTAGTAATTCCTCAAAGAATGCAGAGGAGCCGCTTGTGTAGTTAAGCAGACAGACATACTGCAAATGCATTGACCACAGGATTTGTTCACTAAAGACTGTGCTTTTCTACACTTGATCTTTTGAGTTGTGTCACTTGCTGTCATGTAATTCTTGCTTTTTGAATTAATGAGTTTGTTTTCAAGGTAAGATCACTCTGACAGACATGCTTATATGATAAGCAGTATTCATTAAGGATTTAGTTCTTCTGTTGAGTTCTGTGCTAATTTTACTTGAAGAGGCTTTGAACCACTGTATTTTGCAGCAAGAGACGTTTCTCACTTCAGTCATGAAAGCATCCCATTCAGTATTGACATACCCTCTTTGGTTTTATTGCTGGAAGTCCAGAAATAAGTAACTATAGATTTGAATTTTAGAAGGGGAGTTTATACACTTAATGCATGAATCTTACAGCTTGTTTAATTCCTGAAATGCATTTTGTTCCCCCTGTTGCATTCGATATTTGGGCATTGGGAGCCTGAGCTGTGGGCAGGGCTCTTTGTCTGTAGTATTACCATCCATAGCAGCAGTCATGCCTGTCTGCAGCTGCCTGGAAGCAGAGGGCTCTTATTAAGTTGTAGTCCAAAACACCTGATCATTCCAGGCTTCCCATAATTTGTCTTTATCCCTTTATTTTGCAAAACATTGTCAATACTTAGTAATAATTTATTTTTATTGTCTTTGGGAAAATTATCTCGATGTGATTGATTTGGGCACAGGTACCAGATGAATACATGCCTGTATGACTGCTTACATTTTATCACTGATCCTGTTGCCATGGAGTGATGTTATTTTCTATAGTAGGTGTGAAATGAGCCTTGATAAAGGCATAGAGTCTCCATTCTAATGCTAAATGATCATTTTTCTGAAATTTCCCAGTCTATTGCTAGCATATTAAAAATATAGTGGAATTCTTAGCAAGGGGAAAGATTATTAAAGGAAGGTAAATATACCATGGCATAGTTTGCCTCGAATTTTGTATTAAGTATATTTTTATTAATTCCATAATAAACAAGAAATTGTATAAGTGTTTATTTGTGCAAAATTGTAGTGTAAGAATTTTGAAACACTGAAGATGTAATGCTCTTGTAATTAAAGGAGTCATTGAGACTGGAGGGAAGCTAGAGCAACTAGTAGTTATTTTTCATCATGATATAGATGTTATAGATTAGATGGCAGGGCAGAAAGGAGACACTTGCAGGGAGAAAAATAGTGCTGAGAAAGAGGCCTTTTTCTGCATGCTGGCCAGCATAAAGGGCTTTTATTTTGTCTGGAACCCACAGGTGGTGACAGTGGGGTTAGTTACAAAATGTGTTGGAGTGCAGTCATGGTCAGTTCAAATCAGTCCCTCAGGATTTCATGCCATAATAGAGAATACTGCCTACGCTGGGAAATGGATTTTGACATACATTTTGCAAATGCCTTTGTGTGCTACTGTGATAGTGTTATTAAAATCCTGAATTCCTTGTGTTGCAGAACAGTAGGAATTCACAGCAATGTTGCCATGTTTTTTTTATCTTTGGCACAGAAGCGATCATGTTGTGTTTATCATTTTTATCTCTGTAGCATAATTTTATATTAATTTTATAGTGGAATTTGGTAACTTCTTTCCTGCTCTTTCTTAGAATTGGGTGAAAAAAAACCCCTTTAACTGTATTTCTTTCCTACCCTGTCTCATGGCTTTAGAAAGTGTGTTTAATCTTTTTCTTCAGAGAGTTTCTACAGTTATCTTTCTGTCCTTTCTTTGGTCTCAGCCTATCCTTCCTTTGCCACCCTCTGTATTATGTACTTTAAAAGGTATTGGCATGTGGCCGTGTATTTACAAAACAGATACTAACTTGAATTTGCTCTTGGGATTTTGAGTTTGCGGGGTGTGTGGAGCTGAATATCTTCCTGGAAAAGCTGTGGCAAGCAAGAGGCATGCATAATGCTGATGTCAGTGTCTTTACATGAAAGCTCATTCTTCTTCCCTTCAATTGTTCTGGTTCTTTACACACCAGCAAAATTTGAATGGAACTTACCCTTTTGACTTGTTTGATTTACTCTATTCTTTAGCTTTAAAGCTGTCTTTCTAGGTTACTAGACTTTCTTTTTCCCTTGAACTAGAGAGGCCTCCTTTTTCTTCCCCCCGCTCCCCCATCCCGCTAGTAGGCTGAGATGGAGGAACCATGATGACTTCAGAAAGAGTATCTTTGGCTCTGAAATTATCTTGGAAATTGATGTTATTTTTTATGAACGGGTGAATTACTCTAAGTTGGTGGAAATGGATCTTTACAGGATCAGAAAAGAGAGACCTTTGCATTGTGGGCTGTGAAAAGCCTGACGCTGTATCCAGTATGGTATTAGAATTGAGGGCAGCTTTAGTATAAAGGACTGTAGCACTTAGTACCCATGATGTGTATCTGTTCCTTTCGCTGAAGGCTGATTTCTTCTATTGTCTCATTTTCTCAGAGTTTTGTGCTGAGTTTCCCCTTTGCTCCTTTTCTGCTTTTGTAATGAAATTGCACATCATTGTGTTTCATAGTGCTCAGTCCATGTGTTGATATTCACTTAGCTTGTATTTATTATCACTAATCATACTAATTCCAGTCTTGGTCTGTCCTGCAAAGTATGACTAAGTAGCTCCTGATTTTGTTGTATTCCCTAGCATTTTAAGCAGTGCCTAGGCAAGATGCCTATGGAACTTAGTGGAAATGAAGTAAGTACTCTTTTACAGAAAAGAAGGTAAAATACCATGGGATTTAGTAGAGCATCAGTTTGCAGTTCCAGCTTTTTGAACTGCCATATAGAATAGCTCTTTTTAATTGTACAGGAAATTATATATTAGGTTAGAAAATAACGTAGAGGAAAAAACCTGATATTTGTTGCATTCTGTAGTTTTATTCTCATTCTAGATTTTATTCTGAAGATAAAAGGAAATATTATTTTAGCTACTCTTTAGTCATGTCTTTCCAGGCCAGGTGTAGCATAACATGTGTGCCATGATCCTGCTATGACACGGGGGGGGGGGGGGGGGNGGGGGGGGGGGGGGGGAACCACTGGTGACCCAAAAATCCCACTGTTACTCTCAGAATGAGACAACTGAGCCTTCTCACCATTATTTCTAATCAGAAGAAAGGTAAATTCAGTTCATTACAGAACAGCTGAACTGGCTCTCAGTACTTGCCTGTATCATCGTCCATTCTGACTGCAGTAACATACGCCAAATTGGGAGTTGTGCAGGCAGTGTTATGAACCTTTACTGTTTAACTGGTGTGGCTAACCATGGAGCGGTAAACAGAATCCTGTAGAGGAGGTGTGGGTGAAAGGGAGAAAGCTTGCAGGAAATGAGACCATGATGTTGGCATTGGACAAGCGACAGAAGAATCAGGAGATGATGTGAAGGGTCTTTTAAGGATTAGTTATGTTTAACTAACAAATCTGTCTCCTTTGTCTTTACTGGAGGCTGCTTAAATAGTTTGCAGGAGTTAATACAGCCAATTTCCATTAGCTGCGTTCCTAGCACAAAAACTAGGCAAAAGCTCTCAGCACTTCCTTGCCTTAATTTGTCAACTTGGCTTCTATATTAGAGAGTGTAGTAGTAGTAGTAGTGCATCTATGAAGCAGTGCATTTATTTGCCTGATATTTTCTCCTGATAATGGCAATCTTTTGTGAGTAAAGCATACCACAGTTCCTATGGTTCAGACACAGAGAAACCATTTTAAATTGTCCCTAGTTGGAGAAAACAAATGTAAATCTTACTGTTCTGTCTTATAGTGCCTTTGGAAATTGCCCTTCTGGCAGATGGAGAAGAGAATGCATTGTCAACTTCAAAGAATGTTTTGTCCCTCAATGAGAATGCAAAAGTATTGAGTTTGTTGTTTATTTTTTTTTCTAGAAATCTCTTTACCTTGCATATAAATCTTTTTGAGCATATTGCCCAGCCTAGCAGATAATTATTATAATCAAGTGCTTGGCAAGCATCCCCTGCTGTGTGGCAATCCTGTTTAGCTCAGCTGCTGTCAAGAAAGAGCAGTTTCTCTTTTTCAATGTAGGCTATTTATGAGTGTGTGTTAATGGTAAAGTAGCTCTACCAAGAGTTATTAAAGACAGCTCACTGTTCATGAGCTTCGGCTGCTACTTACATGGTCACTGTGTTCAATTATTTCTACATGTACTTCCAATCCATTCTGCATTCACTTCAAAACACATTCATTTTATATCGTCCCACCTGTGCTTCTGGTGCATGCAACGTGCATGACATTACCAGATGTACGTTCAGGGTGAGCTGCTGGAGCATTAGGTTACAGATGTGAAAGCAGCTCCAATGACAGAGTTGTGAATCTTAATGGAGCACAGAGCATGGTGGCTATGTGGAGATCATGTTTCTGTTTCCTGTCATAAAAAACTGTGTCTGCAAAACACAGCAGTTGACTGCTAAACTGTGCAGACCTCTCTAATTCTCTAAGAGTGCATGTATGGAGCTGGTGGGCCAGATGGACTACACTTTGTGGTGGAGCAGGTGCTTTCCCACCAAACCCCATCGCTCAGCATAATTTATTTTTTCTTAAATTTCTGAAGTGTCTTTTTTACCACCTTATAAGAAGAATCACATTTTAAAATGTTATTTTCCTGCTTTTTTCCTGTTAAGATTGCTCTCCTCTCTTTTCATTCTTAGTTTTCACTTCTTTTCTGAAAAGTCAAGTTCTTTGATGGTAGCACACATGTATATTCATGGTGGTGGGTTTTTTTTCCCCCTTGGAACTGACTTTTTAAAAATGTCAAATTTTAATTTTAACTCTTGCAGTTAAGACACTAGGCTTCCTCCAACTGCGTGCTTATCCCCTGCCCCCCATCACTTCTCTGCTGGAATTAATTTGAGCTGCACAGGTGCCGTGCTTGCTTTAGGCCACACGTGCTCTTCCATTATTTTCTAATGTCAATTCATATTCTTTAGCCTCTCTATCAGTTGATTTCAGTCCTGCTCCATGCACCATTATTGCATCCTACCTTTAAGTCTGCACACTGAATGCTTTTAGTGTTACAGTAAATGACAGATTTTTCGAATTTGGAAATGTACCAATTAAGCACGTTCCATACTTTATGGTGAAGCTGTCAGAAGTTGTTGTGGAGTTATGCCACAGCGGTGTGTGTTGATGCCAGCTCCCACGATGATAAAGATCTGAAGAAGGCAGACCAGCCAGCTCCATCTTCCTTCTTGGCAGAGGACTCTGGCACATTGATTGGGGTCTCTCCTTTAAGAGATCACTTCATGTCTTTTCACCTTTCATGAGTAAGTGATCATTAGCAATGACTAGTTATTAGTCATTATCAGTGTTCTCACAGGCTCAAGAGACCTTACTGCAGTCCCCATGGACAGAAGCATGGATGGTCATCAAGGATTACTAGATCATCATCAGTGGAGAAAGATCTTTACTGGCACTGCTCCACCATTTTCTAGGACACTATCAGAAGCTGAGGTTTCACTTTTCTACAGTTCTGACCAATGTCAGCTTTGTACTCAGTCAAGGGGATGTTTCTGTTTCTTTTTTTTGTAGTGCTGAATGATGGGAGTCTGCAGACCCATTAGCCCAGCTTCTCAACTCAAGCTGTGACTGATGTTAAATGTTTCCCATTTAAGAAATGGGAAATAGAAAAGAAAGATTGGTATTGTTTATCTTGGCCAGAAGATGAACAAAAGGACATAGTAGAGGAATTATGAAATAATGAATAGTTCAGAGTAGATATTAGGAGCTTTTCACTCCTTGTCTAACAACATAAGATACTCCATTAAATTGAAAAGTCATAAATTAAAAAATGATGAGATAAAATTCTTCCTGAACAGAAGATTTGTAGCCATGGCTTGTCTTGGTGAATAGTTAACATCTTTGGAGAAAGTTTGGACATTTATGTACATAACACAAGTAAAGACAGTTCATTCAGAAAAGTCTGAGAAAGAATAGAACCCCGACCTTTGATTATTAGCCTATTTAACTGTTAGACTTATGCTGAATCTTTCATGGGTAAAGAGAAGAAAGAAGAGGGGAAGAGAGCAGTTTTATTGACTGTGGGGTTCTTGCATCTCACTCTTCAGGCTCTGGCACTGGCTGTTGTCCAGAAACAAGGCCCTGGACTTAAGACTCAGTCCTTTTGCTCCAGTCTGGAAGTTTTATATCTTTATAATGTTCCTCCAAAAGCTACAGTTTCACTTGGGAAAGAAGGAAGGGAAAAAAAATGAGGTTACAATGTGGTGGGACAAACTAGGAAACAAGCTCTGATTCTGTGCAGTGGAACAAGATCTGGAGAATAAAATATTCCGGTGTATTTACAAGCAAAGTGGAAACCAGTGGTGCAAAGTGGAAAGAGCACACACTGTAGCCCAGATATCCCCATCTCTCTACTGTATGGTCTCCAGTCTCTCTTGTGTGGCTGAAATATAATAGCTCTGTTGTGAAATTTTAGCTGCTGTGATTCCCGTTTGTGTAGTTTAACAGGAGCCAGGTCTCTGTAAGAAACTGTTTGTTTAAAAAGTTAAATGAAAAGACTGTTGCTATGTGTCTGCTGTACAGCTGCTGGTGAGCGGGAGCTGCCACTCTCTGTGGAGGTACGGGAAAGGATGGGACCAGGGCTAGGGATGAAATGACATGGCAGAGGTTGGGAAGAAGAAACTATTTTTTTTGGCCAGATGGTGAAGAGCTCCAATAAAGGCAGCTGAGATTAACTAGCATCATGGACAGGTACCAATAGTATGCATGAGAGATGGAAGTAATTGAGAGCAGAATCTCATTATTCAGCAGTTCCCTATTCTAATGTGTCTTTTTAGTTTCTCCAGAAAATAGAGGAACATTACACAACAATGAAAATTAAAGAGCTACAAATTTAGCACATAGATGTGACAAAACTGCAGGGATCCTTTTGGCTTAATAAGAATATCTGGTCTGTTTATAGTTTAAATACCATGCTACAAATGGTCTCATCCATTAGTTTAAGAAAAATGTAATGAGGAAATAGGGAATGGATTGTCTAAATGTAGCACATGTGATAAAGTGATTTAGTATTAGAGACATACTGTCTGAATATTCAGGGAGGCCTCAATCCTCCCTAAACATATGGATGTACAAATTCTGCATACACCAAGTTCGACATACACTTCTTTTTGGAGTTGCTATGTTTTTAATTTTTGTTTCTGCAGAGCAGATACTGAAGAATGTTTCTACTTGCCAGCACCATCTTGCTTTTCTGATCGCTGAAGCTGAAATTCATTCCAGTTAGCTGTTTTGATCACTGAAGGGGCTACATTCAAAATGTTCAGAACCGGTCCCCAGAACAGAGTATTTTCTTAAGAGAAAGCAAAAGACTTCAGAGAATTCTGGAGCTGAGCAAATGGACCTAGCCATCTGGTTTTCATCATCTCCCACTTCAAAACAGCTCTGACTTCTTCTGCCGTGCAAGAAGTACAAGAACAGTGTAGGACTCCAGTGTCCTGTTTGTGGGAGAATTCCTTATCAGAAAGAAAAGGGATGCTTCCGTCTGTATCACTGATGTGGCCAATTTATATCCTGTCAATGCTTCTCATTTCCTTCCCGGAACTTAATCCATCTGTTGCTTTTACTAATTAAAATTTGATGCTAGTATACAGTGTGCTTTCCTTGGGTGTTACACTATAAAACTTAGTCACATTCTGTGCTGGTAGATGTGTTTGAGCTACACTGACATACGATGTTCCTTTTTTTTTTTTGTGGTGTATTTTGCAAAGGCTTAAGGTTTGTCAGGTATTAGATCATGCTATTTAAAAGCTCTCAACTCATGCAGCAAAAGATATTGATGAGTGAAGCAAACGGAGTTTGTAATGGATCAGCTGTAATGGGCAGAGATCCACTTGTGGTACAGTTTCATGGCTATGGTATTGGTTATTCTCTCCCCTTTCTCTTTGCTTTGACCCTGTTAGTTGGCTCTGGACTGTTCTGGCCTGGAAACTTTTGTAACTTGGCATTTCTCAACTTTTCAGCTTTGCAGTGGGTATTGCCCAGCAGGACAGTCTGCTTCTGGGTCCCCATCTGATGAAGATGCATCCATCACATTGTCAAATGAAATGTGCATGTAATGGACCATCTGGCTGTGTGTCCTGATTGCAAGCATGCAATGTGCTGGTCTTGTGGCCATTGTGTAATTGGGGTTGTGCATGGAGGCTGTATGAATGGAGATGAATTGTAGGAGAAGGAAGGCTGGTGCACATCACGGTTTCATTCAGACATCCAGCCTGGCCTGCAAAGGGGATAGAGGTACTTCTGGCTCCCTATTTCTAAGGTGGTGTAGTTAATGACCTAGATGTTACTGTGTTCATTTGAAGATCTGCAGCTTGTGAAAGCATGTGTGCACTCAATTATTTTCATAATTGATATGTAAGGCTTAGTTGGCATGATAATGCATATCAGGTCAATTTTACCTACACTGAACAGAATTTTGATTATATGCATGATAAGCATAATTCTCGTAATACTAATTAGGATTTGTAGTTTGGGAGCAGGAACTAATTTATGGTAAGCTCTGTTTTAGATACTGTGAGTGTTTAAAAGCTCTGTCTTTAGAGCAGCTTGTGTTAACTTTAGAGTGGTAGTGACTTTGGTGCTTCTGCATATCATTACTTAAGTATCATGGATCATAGGTGATGTCCTTTAACTTTTTGGGAATCGCTCTGCCACCTCCACATATTCAAAGCTGGGCCATATGAATCATATTTGTAAATTATACAGCTAACTTAAATTGAAGAAATTGCTGGTTTAGTTACATAGATTTATTGTGCACTCAGTGGGTTTTGTATTTCAGACCAAATAAAGAACTAAAGGCTGCTTTTTTGTTAGACAGTATCCCAGATACTGCTTTGTGTCGTGCGATTTGAAGTTAAGATTTTTGCGTGTTCTGTGCCTTTTGATCACTCTGATGATTGCTTATTGTTGCACATTGTAGTCTGCTAGCCTCTAAATTGTGTGAGCGTGAGACTTGTGTAGAGCAAAAATAGCTAGAAGCGTAGACATACAGTGTTGGAGAGTTAGGAAGCAAAATCGGTGTGTATATAAAAAATTGATTTAGAAGGAAGGAGGGGAGAAATGTCTCTATACTTTGTGTCAGGCTTCATTTCCGCACCAATCATTATGAGATATATAGATCCCTTGCTAATTTTTTGTCTACAATGAACAAAATATGAAAATTTTTTTTAAGTGCTATGAATACATTATTCAAGCTGTGAGTTTGGCCATGTTTTAAATTTTCCATAAAAGCAGAAATGAACTAAGAGAGTCCTCATCTGCTTACTTCCAAATATAAATTGGCTATGATTTATAAGACTCTAGTTACACAAAATACATGCTTTCCTTAGGAGAGAGTTTATTCTTTTTAACGCTTAGTGACTCAACTTTTACAGGGGATGACTGAAAGTAGTACAGGCTGTGTTTCTGAGGGCCAAGCTAAAGTGTTTGTTGATGATTAGAAGATGGTATTAATAGAGTGATTTTGCACATAAGCACATTAACAGATATTCACAAGGGGACAGGGCAGTAGGGGTCAGCTTTCTGAAGAGATATGGGTGCCACAACCTGCAGAACATTCCCTGTAGGATTTGCAAAGTTCTGTGACTTCTGTGGTCACACAAACACCTTAAGAAGAGAAAAGAAAAAACAAAACAACCCTCACCCCAACAAACAAACAAACCAACCAAACCCCACCCCCCCCAGTGATTCTAAATGGTGTCAGACTCCTTCAACAAAATGGTGAAGTCGCCACCTTGCAGAGCAAGGAGCTGGGAAAAGAAGCTCATCTTTTCTGTCGTCCTAGCTGCAGAAGGACATGGGAGGATAGTCAGGCTCCAGTGTGTAAATGAGTAGTGGTCTGAACAGTGAAAGGCATTTGATATTTCTTAATATTTTGCAGACTATTTGAACAAGCATTCAGATTCAGAGCCTTACAGGTGCAAAGTGATAGAAACCTTTGCCTGTCTATGCTGATGTGTCCTGTAAAGCCTGTCTTGAAGTGGTGCTGTTGGACCTCACCATGCTGATCAAACAAGAAACGAAAAACCATAGGGTGATGATAATGATATTGCTGTTATCTGACCTACATTAGTACCATCAGCTACATTACAAAACCTGATTCCTAATGGATGTGAACAAAACACCTGTTTTTCAAGGGTGTGTGGATAAGAGTAGGTAAATGAAACAAATTTATTGTCACTTAACTCACTGACTCAGGAAGCAGTCAAAAGGATAAAGACTTGTAGAAGAAGTAGGAGTAGAAGGAAGCCCACCTCTAATTGAAGAAATAAACAAACTGGAATGGCAGGTCAAAAGCTGATGCAATGAGGAATGCAAAAGAACCTGTCTAGCTTTGATCAGCTTGTTTAATTTGGTTTTTCTGAGGAGGACTCCCTCCTGATTTATGGAAAGGTTGTGATCAGTCAACTCACTGCTTCAGAAAACACCCACGTGTAACGCATAGAATAGCCACAGCTGTAATACTAGTGTGGTAGGGAGTTGATTCTGGGTGGACCCTTTCTGAGACCTTCTCTGGGCTCAAGCAAAAGTGTACGTTTTCTGAGGTAGTCTTCTGCTAGGGCTCTTTGGACCAGTAATTATATCTCAAAGGTTGCTTCTCCAGTGACAGCAGCCCTCCAGTTGGCCTGCCACGCTATCCTTTCCCCTGTTTTAAATCACCACATTTAACCCATGAGTGCAGCAGTTTATAAGGGTACTTGTAAGTGGAAATTTAGGCAGCCCACGCGTGGTATTTATTTACTATAAAGGTGCAATGACAAACCATTTTTCTCTGACAGCAAAATCAATTTAAGAGATTTCTACCCTGACTGCTCATTGTTCCTTGCTACTGTGACTCTGAAGTGAACTAGGAAAAGAATTTTGGAAATAATATGGCTAAATACAAGTAAAGGTTCTTGAGTTTTATTCTATTTTCTGTTTCTTTAAGTGGAGGATTTAAGCTCTGCTCTTAGTGATCTTATTCACAATGTGGTTCCATAAATAGTTTTATCAGTCTACCTAGGAGTATTAGTTGGAGCATTGTGGTTTGTGGGCAGGAATTAGCAACTGAGACTGGTTTTGGGGATTGGAAAATGTTTGCACAAACACATCTAAATGTGTGGTTTCAGCGTGTCTTAAGTCCATGCCACTGCTGAAAGAGCTTTTGGGCTCTACCTGGACTGCATAACCATCTGCCCTGGGGTCAGTTGCATCAGGAACTGATTTGGCTGAAATCTAATGTTGCACCAGTAATGAAGTTTTTATGATGAGCTTTTACTGGATCGTCTCCCTGATCTGACTCAAAGTCCAGCTGCACAGACCTGTGTGCCACAAAGGAAGCGGCAGCCAGATGCAAGGTTGCTTAGTCACTTCTGCAGTTCTCTCTCTTTTGTATCATCCTCCTGTAATTTGTCTATTAGAACACGAGTATAGTCGAAAGATCTTTTTATCATTACTGTTCAGTTTTAAGGTCACACACCTACTCTGCATTCAGGATATGTATCGATCATTTAGGCTCAGTTAGCTAGTGTATCACATTACAGCTTTATAAATATAGTGATTACGTTAATTGATCTAAGCAAGAAACTGAATTCTTTTAATTAATTTTAATTAATTTAATAATACATGCTGCCAATAAAAGTCATATTATCAATTTATTGTTCATAGTAAAGCATTCTAATGGGAAAAATGTCCTAAGCAACAAGATAGCCAGTACCTTGCCTCATACTTTCTAAACCTTTGTAATTTTAAAATTAATCCTGCCACCAAATGTTAAAACATGCTCCAATGCAAGATGATTAAAATAACACGTTCTGTACAAAATATTTCTTTGTTTGTGTGATAGATATTCTGTTAAGCCCATGACTCCTTGCTTTGTGCAATTAGCACAGAATAGGGAATTTTTTGTGCTTTGCTGTTGCTTGGCAGAGGTACTCAGACTTGGAGCTTACTAAAGTCACTGAATAAAAATGGATTTGTACTTAAACTCTTAACAGTGCATAGCAAGGTTTTAGCATGTTATAAAATCTAAAATTATAGCAGGGTATGTGAGCAGCATTAGTGAATGGAGCTGCTTTTACTGAAAAGTAGGGGTCTTGACTTTGATGATTAAATAAGGCTTTAGTCCTGCATATATTTGCTAGTCACTATGAAAATTAGTTTTCCTTCCTCAGAAATATGTTCTCTTTCCATTTCTATTCTTCCAGTCTGCATAGGCAATAAAAATAAATGATGTTCTATTTGGTTATATTTGCACAGTGAGAGGGAAGGCAATATAGACCAAATAGAGTGACAGAGTAGATGGTCCTTTTAGCAGACGTTTTCGGTGCTAGAACCTGAGCTTCCTGCTCCTAAAACACATTTTATAACCCTCCTCTACCATGTAATAAGTAGACATCAGCAGCGCTGCTGCTTGCTATGAATTCAGACATGAACAACTGTATTTTGTGATGGCCTGGATCCTGTTGTTGTGTGAAGTGTGATAAGGGCATGCTGTCCAGATTGTGCCTCCCACATTTCTGGATCCTGGCTAGCATCAATGGGATTTAGCTGCTCATGTTGTTTTGTGGAAGGCATAGCAACAAAACTGAAGGTATGTCAGGAACTTTTGGGTTGAATAGGAGTGAACTGAGGCTCTGGCTAGCATCACAGCAGGAATTACAGATTACTATATGGACTGAAATGCCCTGTTCTTCCTGGATCTGGACTTGGCTTGCTGGATGATGTCCGGTTTTCAGAATGAAAGCGTGATGCTGTAATGTACTTATGCTCTTTTCTCCTCTGGTGATTTTCATCTTTCTTGCTTTCTATAGACTGACTTAAAGCAGTAAATCAAAGATATGTCAATTCTTTTATTGGCAGGTTTGTTCATTGTCATCAGCTATATACATAGAAGAGCACAGAAGGCAAAAAGCTAAAATCTCTTAGTTGTTCATTGAGGAAAACATGTTTCCTTTCATTTGCTTGTCTCAGGGAAGATATAGAATGTTACAAAAAATCAATGTGTTATTAAAAAAATAAAAATCAGTGTGATCTTTTATGAGATAGTCATATGCGAAATGGGGTTAGTCTTATCTGATTTTAAAATCTTGTAGTTTATTAGGGCACTCACACGCAAAAAAAAAATGCAGTAAGAACAAAATACACTTGCTGAACCATTTCATAACTGTTTGAAATGCCAAAACCAAAAGCCTTATTATAATTGAGAAACATAATGCTTACTTGAGGCTACAGTGAATAGCACATTCCACATGCTGTCATTGAGCATATAACTGAGCACATTGTATGATATTTTGCACCTTCTAGCTAAGGAAGAGCAGTTGAATTCTCACTCTTTCAATTCTCACTCTTTCAATTCTCAC
>RSEF01000378.1:0-13220 GCA_003993805.1 Himantopus leucocephalus
TTTTTTTGTGCTGCCTAACTAATTAGCATAATCCAATTAAACTCAGAGCCCTTGTTTCCAGACTGTACGTAGCTTTAAGGTTGCTGATTTTATTTCAGGCCTGAAGAAGGATGGGGGTGCCCAAAAGCTTGTTAGTGCTTTCTATCTCTAACAGTAACACTAGTAAAAGGCATCCCTACAGACCTTGTCTCTCTAATTCGTTCTTCATAGTAATGCCATGAAGATTTCTAGCTTTTATTTGCTTAGAGCCGCAAGAAAATGCTGAACTGTCACTGAAACCAAAGCTNGTAGTAATGCCATGAACATTTCTAGCTTTTATTTGCCTAGTGCCGCAAGAAAATGCTGAACTGTCATGTCACTGAAACCAAAGCTTAGCAGCTGAAGCATATGGTCCAATATTCCTGTAGCTGTTTAATTTTTTTGTTGCACTTACTGTAACTAGTACTTCAAAGTAACTGAAATTATGGACATGACTTGNTAGTAAAAGGCATCCCTACAGACCTTGTCTCTCTAATTCGTTCTTCATAGTAATGCCATGAAGATTTCTAGCTTTTATTTGCTTAGAGCCGCAAGAAAATGCTGAACTGTCACTGAAACCAAAGCTTAGCAGCTGAAGCATATGGTCCAATATTCCTGTAGCTGTTTAATTTTTTTGTTGCACTTACTGTAACTAGTACTTCAAAGTAACTGAAATTATGGACATGACTTGTGCAGCAATGAGGTATTTCATGTAAAAAAAAGGTTTCCGAACACAAACTTTTTAGAGTACTTTGCAATACCGAGGGTTAAACCTAAAGTTAGGACACAAAGTAAATGCATCTAGCTTTATACCCATGCTTCTCAGTAATGTGCTTACTTTTACATCTAAAGTATGCTGCAGTCTGAAGCGCATAGCTTCTTGCTCCTGACACTGGATTATGCACTGACATTCTGCAAATTGCATGGATGNCGCAACAATGAGGTATTTCACGTAAAAAAAAAAGGTTTCAGAACACAAACTTTTTAGAGTACTTTGCAATAAACAGGGTTAAACCTAAAGTTAGGACACAAAGTAAATGCATCTAGGTTTATACCCATGCTTCTCAGTAACATGCTTACTTTTACATCTAAAGTATGCTGCAGTCTAAAGCGCATAGCTTCTTGCTCCTGACACTGGATTATGCACTGACATTCAGCAAATTGCATGGATGCCTGTAAGAGAAGATACAAGAAGCACAAATTAATTTGCTAACTTTCTTTGTATTACAGCCTTTCCTGTTTTCTTTCCGATAAAGAAACAACAAGGCACACACACACAGATGCTGTATTTATCTACTGCTGTCATATAAACTCTGCAATATGACCAGATGCCTTTCCTGACAGGCTTACAAAAGCAACTGACTGGTTATATGATCCTAGTAGCCGTAATATGCACACCATAATATCACAGAAGGGGGCTAATCCTGTCAGGGACAGTCCTCGATTTACTGAACACCTCTGGGATTACAAAATTCAAATGATGCAAAACTATACTGAAGGNTACCTCTGGGATTACAAAATTCAACTGGGCTAATGATGCAAAACTATACTGAAGGTTTTAAAATGGATGGCTGGAACTTTGTTGTCCTGTCTTTGTTGTTATATACTCTTTGTTCTTTAAAAAATTTACTCTGAAAGGTGTGAGATCATCTAATAAGGTAGNCACCTCTGGGATTACAAAATTCAAATGATGCAAAACTATACTGAAGGTTTTAAAATGGATGGTTGGAACTTTGTTGTCCTGTCTTTGTTGTTATATACTCTTTGTTCTTTAAAAAGTTTACTCTGAAAGGTGTGAGATCATCTAATAAGGTAGCTATTTTTCATTACGTGCTTATCAGGATAGCCAGAAGAGAAAAAGCCCTAAGCCAAAGCACAAAAAGAGAGAGATAGATCTTTACAAACCAGACTGCTTTCACCGCTCTAGCAGAGTTCCCTATTCGGTTTTAAAACCAAATCTGGCTCTCTTTCTGTCCTTCTTTATGACCACCACTGTGGCATGGGCAGGCTCCTTCAGGCACTGCGGATGCATGGTTACAAGCAGGAGCTTTTTGAACATTTACCTCTGAATCACTAATGATGAGCAAGGCAGCTAATTACACTTTATGATGTTTATACAATGGATGCTCTGCAATGGTATACACTAGCATCCCGTGAGATGACGTAGTACAACTTCTACTAATTTCTACCAATTGTTATTTAGTGTACCATACGTGCTAGTTTTCAGTGAGCACCTGCCTCAACTGTGTCTCAGCTTCTCTGTGCTGTACTGTGGGTAGTACCGTGCACAATAGTATATATTGCAAAGAAAGTTAAGTTTCCAGCATCAAGCATTTAAAGTAAGAATTACCACCCTTGAGAGGAGGTGTCACGATTAGTTTTATTTTATTAGGTTTTTTTAATTAATAAAGCAATTGGAGAATGACACCTTACATGGAAATTTACACCCTGAAAAACTAGAGTTCTGAGCAGCTGAAAAAGACTCTTCCTTCTGGAAGAGCAGCAGCTTACCTGTAGGGCACCTGGGATTTATGTGCTAGTCAGACCAAAATGTAGAACCTAGCCTTAATAGTCGTGTATGTCAGCAACAGAAACCTCAGCTAAAGAAAAGGGCAAATGAAACAACATAATGTTCTTAAAAAATTTCTCTCACCCTGAGGGAATCCCAGCTGGCCAATTAAGGTCCCAGAAAGGGCTGAGCATGGACAAGTGTGTCAAGTCAGTGCCCACACTCAGTTCTAGTGGAGCCCCTGTTTTATTGAATAATAGCCTCTCTCGCCAGGGAAAGGAGCAATGCCAAGAGCCAGTGCAACGTCTGGAAGCTCAATCTGCTTTAAATTCCCTGCAGCTTGTATTTCTGTGAGCTAGTAAGGAGTAAATCAAAAATTCTCCTAATGAAAATAGAAGCCTTTTACCATTAAAATGCCAGAAGACAGTCTTAACTATAAACACCTCTTCAGTTAAATATCTTACAGTACATGGGAACAGGACATACTAAATACAACCTAGGTAAGAGGTTAGACATTTTCTCTTCCCAAATCACTGTAGAGCAAAGCACCCAGAAGCCTCACCTAAAATTACCTTATCAAGGGCTGTTTCCATCTGAGATATTTTTTCTTTCAGACGTCTGTCTTGTGATCTCAGGGTCTCCAGTTCCCCAGCAATCTTGGTATTTTCTGCTGTAATATAGCTCAATTCTTGACTTAGTTTACTATTTTCTTCTCTGAGGTAATGCTTCTCCTGAACTCAAGATAAGGACAACAAAGTAGGAGTCAAGAATTTGTAACTACTTGCATTATACATACTTGCTTTCTGCAACTTTTTTTCTCTTTGAAAGATCTGAATTAACCCTTTCAGAAGGTTAGGTATTTTATCTTGCAGAAGGATGAGGTTTTCAAAAAGAAGATAGGTCATATAAAGAAAAGTGCAATTTGACTGGTCCTGATGAAGTAATATCTTGGATTTTAGATCCATTTTGAAACTGGGATTTTAAGCTTCAGGATCCAAAGCCAGTGAAGGAGGAGGACAGGTTACAGTGAACAGATATAGATGATCATTCAGTAAACTCCAGCTATTGATAAAGAGTGATTTCTTTGTCACAGAAAATGCTAGGAAGACCTCACTGTGCTAGACAGACCTTGACATACAGAGGTTACAACCAGAAGAGCGAAGAACCGCCTCAGAAAACAAAAAGGGGAAGCACTGTGGGCCAAATTCAGAAGGATACAGAATGCAGTAGTTGACATTTTTAAAAAGAACTGGTATGTTAGAGCTCGATTCTCATTGTAACAAGCACTCTTCTTTCATGGAGAACGAATATAAATTAAAACCTGTCTCCATGCAGAAGGCTAATTTATGGGTGGAGATATTCCCTGATATAAGCTACCAGGAGGACAGGGAAGGTGCCCATTGCATCAAGTAAGTTTCTCTTTGGTCCTTCTTGGGCCAATTGTGCTTTTGGCCATGCATTTCTCCAAAGAAAACTTTCTCTAGATACAGTTAAATACTTTTACACAGAGCTCTTGTGACCTTAGCTGCATTTGTCATTGCCTCTTCCAAGAATTTGATCTTGATCTGTAACGCATCTATCTGTCCTCTCTTGGCTGTGATCTGCTTCTGCATTCCCACCGCAACTTTCACAGCTGTAAAAGACAAGGTTAATTCTCAATTAACAACATTGATTATGCATTCTGAGTTCTGACAAAATACTCTGGAAGTCAGTTATCAGCAACATGTTAGAATAAGTAAGCTGAATCAGGATCCCGTAGTCACTTATGTGTGCAAACCACCCATTAGAACCAGGTGGAGTTTTGTCCAGGGTAGTGGCACCAGGCCCATCACACACACAAGATGAGAGCGTTGCCTGGAAAGATGCATCAAGATCCCCTGAGAAAACTCATGGTTTAAGTTTTACAGTACGCAGTAAATGGTAAAATAAAAATGTGTTGTCATCCGCAATATTGTTTATTTATTTCATGAAATATCTGGAATGTTATTATACATCTATTCAGGGATCAATACTTATAAAAATCTTCTTGTTAAAAAGACAAACATGTGATTTTTGGGAAGTTAAATCCATAATTACCATGGCCATCAGATCCCTCCATAGTCTTTAGAGCAGTCCTGGTTTGTTCCAGTTCAACTTGGGCAGATTTCAACTGCATTTGCAGTCTGTTTGCAGTATTTTCCATCTCCTCGATTTTATCCTGGTAATCCCTCTTCAAAACTTCAAATCCCTCTGGTGAAAGTAAGTAAAGATTGAAATTATAGTGGCAAAAATTATCACCCTTCCAGACCAAGATTACTGACCTGTTGCCTACTCTCTTTAAAGGTGTATTAGATAAGCAGGTAGCTAAGAAATAAAGCAAGTAACACCAACTGCTAACAAATGCACAACTATTAGTTCTTCGTCCTGCACGTCAGGAAAAGCTTCTGTTTCACCAGAAACAAATGTGTTCTTTGCTTGCTCACCAAAGCAACAGTTCAAGAAAGTGATCTAAATCCACATTTCCGAGTTCCCGCAGCTAGAACCAACTGCATATTGTGAAAGTTAATGGTATAAGCGAGACAACACATTGCCCTGGTCATTCTTCTCTTCAGCCACACTTATGACCAGACTTAGGTTTGAACATACCTAATTTGTTAAGCATTCCCCCGCAACTCCGCTTCTCAGTTCTGTTTCTTATCTCTCTCTCCAACTCCTCCACTACAAGCCAGCCAGCTGTGTGCTCAGACTCTGGCAACAGCTTGGCCCTAACTCCTCTGTGGTCATGCACTCCAATAAGCCCTTCTTACACCTCATTCACCCTGATAGTACTATACAAAGCTACGACAGACCTTCCATGGAAAATCACGGCATCTGTTTAATTCTTACAAAACATAATGTGTGTAGAAGCATAGCCGAGTTGTGAAGAAATAAATGTTACCAATGAGTATTTTCCGAGAGTACAGGGCTGTGTAGAGAGCAAAGCACGTGAACAGCATCATCTGTCTGGCTGCAGTGCAGATTTAACAGAGGACCTCCCTGAATTTTGATGGTTGCTTTGGGACCAGCCCCTAATTTTTTATTTTTTAAGTATTACCTTAATCGGCTTCCCCACACATTAGTTGTGAAAACAGTGCTTGAAGTTAGAAGGTAAACTTTTATGTAACATTGCAGCAAAACTACAACAAAACAGAAACAAAGTTCCACTGTAATTTGACCACAGATGATTAATAGGATCCACTAGTGCTCTTAAATGAAAAGGTGGTCAAGTCTCTGTTCTGTGATTTACTAGATCTGCTGCTTTGGTCTCCAGAGTCAAGCGGTTTAAGTATTTTTGCTCACAGTGGTGAGAGACTGCCATAAAGATTGTATTCCCATCATTCTGTGCCAGAATCCCAAACCATGACTTAGCTCGCTGAAGCAATCTGACCACCCCGTGCTGGTAGGGAACCTTCTGCTGTATCAGCAACCATATTTGGATTCAGCGAGCAAGCTGATCTTCTATTTTTAACACCAGCCCAATTTAGCAGCTATCAGAGCTGAGCTAAGTCGAAGCTCCCTACCTGCAAGGCCAGCTAGCTCCCTCCGACCGGCTTGGAGTTCATTCATTAGCTGGTCTTTTTCCAGTTTCATATCATTAAGTGCATGGAGCCTCTCGCTGCATGTGTTTACCAGTTTAACCTTTTCCAGTTCCAGCTCACTCAGTCTGGCCTCCATTTCATGTATTCTGGCTCCTTTCTCATCCTTTGCAATCTACTTATATTAAAAAAAAGTAATTATGTGTAATACACGTAATTATTTAAAATAACCGTAAAGATGCGCAGACATCATTACTTGAAATCTCAGTCATGAGAGTTTGGGTTAAGACAGACAGAGTAAAATAAACAAATTACTTCCGTGAAAATTGCTATTCCAGGCAAAAAGGGTACAATAGAATCTGATGTGATGGCTTCACGGCATGTTTAACCTTACCAGGTTTATATGAAAATTATTCCCATCCTGTTGTAGCACTACATCCATATTCACTCCTAACGCTCAACTATCTTCTCACAGATGAGGATGAAATTCCCTATCTGGAGTGAATTTTTTCTGAAGATGCTGACCTGCATAAGACTACCATATCCTATAATTCTTGTCTGCGAAATAACCAGTTATAAACAGTGTCGTCAGTCTGGAATTCTGAGTGCTCACTGTCTGTTATTTCTCAGTAACACTTTGTGTTTCTGGTTCTGTTACTGGTGTGGACAATTCTATCACTCAGGACAGCACATTATATTCCAGCTTTCACAAACCTTTTGGCAACAGCTTTGCACCAGTGAATTATTCATTTTTGGTGGTAATGCAATACTACTATTCTTGTCTGCCCACTAACTCTTCTAGTGCTGTTGGGATTCAAGGTGCATTGTCTGACCTGCTTTAAAATCACAGTATTAGCCCATTAAGGTACAGATTTAAAAACGGAAAACATTTACTGTCTTACAGAGACATAAATACAGCATCATTTGCACACCTTAAGTTCTTCTACTTTAAGTTTCCAGTCATTTATTTCTTTTATAAGCTGAGATTTCTCAGCTTCCATTGCGCCAGCGGTTCGACTGTGCTGGTCCACAATCTGGGTCACGTTATCAATTTGCTTCTGGAAGATCTCAATAATCCTTTCCTTCTCTGACAGCTGCAGTTTCAGCGTTTCGCACTCTGACTGTACATTGTGTAAAGAGGCCTCTTCGTTCTTTAGATGCTGGAGCTCCTGCATCCTACTGCCAAGTTGTGAATGTAGCTTCTTGATTTCCTTATTAGTAACCTCAAGGGCTCGCTCCTTCTCCTGCAGGCGGGCCGTCAGATTTGACACTGTTTTCTCAGCAGTCTCCAAATCAATCTGTTTGGCTGTAAGATCTTCTTTAACTTTACAGAGTGCTTCCTTGGTTGACTCCAGTTGGACAATCAAAGAAGAGATTCTTCCAATGCTTTCATTTTTTTCCTTAACTGCAGCCATCTGAAAAATAGCAATATAAGGATCAACCAAGAGAAATGTTTATTTCTACCTTTAGAATTTCCTGTCACATTTCTGGTTTTCTAAAGTTCTTCTTAAACATCTCAGTTTTACAGAAAAATGAGGTCAGCACTGTCTGGTCTACAATGCCTGTGTGATTCTTCCAGGTTTTCTTTCCTCTTTCTCCATTTCAACAAATGAAGTATTGCTTATAGTATTGGTTTTTTAACTGTAGAAAATGAAAAATGTTAAACTGATGTAAAAAAAAATAATGAATAAACCAGCAACGTTAGTATAAAATTTAGAGCAGTTGAGGCTAAATAACTTTAAGTGTTAAAACTCAACTGACTGCACTGTAAGTTGGAGAAAAAAGTATGTAAATGAATAATTTATTATTAAATTTATTCCTACAGGCAGCTATGTGCACCATTTAGAGCACAAAGTATTCTGACTCAGGAACTGCTAACAGTACAAAACAGAAACAGAATAAAAGAATGAACTTCCTGGTGGAAGGATTTTAAAGGAAAAATAATGTATTGAAAAAACATAGAAGAATGGGTGACGTAGCACAGGCCTGTGGTTTGGTAGAAAATAAAGGAATTAATTTGATCTTTACTCCTAATACAAAGCGGGTTACCTAATTACAGCTCATTTTTGAGGGGCTGAAGTCTTGAAGAAAGGGGAATGTACTCTAAGTCACTGTCTAGGAATCTACTTTGTCAGAAGTAATTCTTTCTGATGTAGCACTGCATTCAACTTAGGGTCATAAACACAAACTTCATTATGTTTTCATTAAACACTGTATGAAGTACGGAATTATGAAGGCCTTTAATTGACTAATTATTCCTACAGAAGTACTCACAACTGAAAATAGGTACCTTCAATAGTTTGTTTGTTATGTCTGGCAGCATCAAACTTTCTGGAAATCTACAAAACGTTGTTTTGAAGGTTTACAGTCTACATCAAACACTATCAGCAGAAGATTCATTTTCTCCTAAATCTAGTATGTCAAAAATCAAAATTAAAAATAATGCTTCTACTTCCTCATCAGTAGAGAGAAATGAAGGCTGGACAGGTCAGGTTAAGAGAAAAAAAATATGCAAATTCTGACTGTCATGTATCTGCATTTTTGGAAGGAAACTGTTGGCACGTGAGCTCCAGAGGTCCCCCAACCACAGTAACCAGAGTTACAGTATTTCTATCTCAAGTACAGCCCCCAGCCAGCGCACTTTCTTTCCTGAACACTATCACGCTGCAGTTGCTCACTAACCTGGCTCTCCATTTGTCTGTGACATTCAGTCTTTATTTCCTTCACTGTGTTTTCCATGCGCTGCAATTCCACGTTCTTGTTGTCTAGTTCTCTCCTTAGATGGTCAATGGTGATGCTGTTGTCTGTGTTCCGATCCCAAAATCGCTTGTTCTGCTCTTTTTCTAGACTTAGTTCTATCTCTTTTTTATGAAGTTCAGTCTACAAGAAATTTAAAGTAATTTCCCTCCTTCAATCACGTTTAGGATTTTTTTTGTTCTTTCTCTTAACGTTAGCAACATTCAATTACACGGTTACCTACCTGAATAGGGACTACTGCATGGATTTACACTCAGCAAAA
Source organism: Himantopus leucocephalus (assembly GCA_003993805.1). Classification (NCBI taxonomy): domain Eukaryota; kingdom Metazoa; phylum Chordata; class Aves; order Charadriiformes; family Recurvirostridae; genus Himantopus; species Himantopus leucocephalus. Next base: position 9,101 of record RSEF01000378.1, read on the forward strand.
GACAGGAACGTTGGCTAAACTAGTCTGACACCTCCTATGCATTTTCTTCCAAAAAAGCATTAACTTTCAACTTTATATATTGCTGCTATAATTATTTTGAAGCACGTAACGCCTCAAAGCTGAAATCTTTCATGTCACTTATATGCATCCCAAAATCATTACAAGCTACAAAATGAGAAAAGATTATATTGTGTCAACATCAAATGAAAACCAATGAAGCACTATATTACATGCCAAGGAAGGCTGCTCTTGATAAATACCTAGCTTTACCATTAATAAGAGTTGTTCATTGCTTGTTTCATTTCATGCAGTAATTTGTCACATGTTCTCCACAGCTTAAATCTTTTCCACCCGAGAAATAATCTTCACAGTACGTAATTTAAATTATAAATGGTAATTTAAAACATAAATAATATTAAAAACGCTGACACACACATTTCAGAGCTACCAATTTCAAAAATACAAATTTGAAGTGTGCCCAAACTGAATTATCAATAAGCATTTCTGATAATCATAACTTTTGCTATTGTTAACTATCTGCATATTGTTAAAGCTAAAGTAGAGAACTAAGTAGGATGCTCAGACAATGACAGAATGAAAACAGGAGCTGAAAACACAGCAACAAAACGAATCCTAAAATTAGACCCCTAACCTGCAATTATGCAATGATTATTCTGACTCCCGCCTTCTCTAGAGCTATGTACAATCTGTAGGAAAAGATTTACACTAATGTATTCTTGAATAAGAGAACACCATATGCAATGAAATAATTTCAACATCTCCTTCCGAAGCACCATGACACTAACTGGGCAAACAATCCTAATGAAACCACACGCACTAATATCCCCAAATTCAGTCATTAAGGAATAATCTTCTGTAAGAAGAAAGGCAAGGCTAATTATAGTACGTGAAGCCAGTTGTGATGAAACCAAACCTATGTGGAAAAATTTTATTATACTTTATGTTCAACTTGTGAAAATTCTCAATCAGTTACAAAGGCATGTTTAGTGCTGTCAGGAAAATCCCAGGTATGTCTTGCAAAATACGTGTTAAGGGACCAAGGCTCCTTAACACAGGGATCTAAACTGTGAGGTTAAAGTGAAGGTGGCTCAGCATCTTTAATATGGTTTGCATAGGATTCAGGCATTTTGAATGTATGACAAAGTTAATCCTAATTCTGGATGTCCTGCATTGCTAATGCCAAAGGCCTTTGGGAAACTTTCTTCACAGCTAATCCGAACTTTTAGTAAAAAAAAATCATCCTCAAACTTAATTAGAAGGGGTGCTGCCCTTTGGAAACAAGCAATGTGCAAATCTGAACATCAGCAGTAAGGCACGGCTTTTACAAAGCACGATTTTTTTCATTACTATCACTTGTTCTTACCAACAATTGGTGAATCCGCTCATTCAGATTTCCAGATTCTTGGCTGCGTTGATCCTGTTCTGTCTGAGCTTCTGCTGTCTCAGAATGAGCTAGCTGCAACTGCTTCCCAAGATCTTCGACCTAGAATAAAAACAAATATTCATTAGGAATTACCTTTATGTATTCTATTTTAAGTAGTACCTTGGATTTCTTCTAGTTTTCTTCTAGGTTCTACTCGAAAGAAGTCCAAATGTCATCTTCTGGCTCAGCAGAGTTATTCCCTAGGTGTATTTATAATTGTGTTGTCTTCTTTTAGTGATTAAGCTCAATTTCATTGCAGAGTTAATTGAGGTTCCTGAGAATGAACTGGCTTGCACCCTGTTCCACAGCTCTTAAAAAACTCCTTACCTACACCATAGACATTGAATGGAATGGCCAAAGAGACAGTTTAAAAGAAAAGCTCAAGCTCCTCGCTTGACTTGTAGTTACTAGTTAAAAAAGCCAATATAATGCAAGTATAAGTAAAACACAGTTTATATGGAATCATTCAATGAGAAAATACACAAAACGTGCTACAGTGCTCTTCTAATAAACATGTTAGTATCTGCAATCTCTCTTTTGGCTAACACCAAAATATGGGCATTCCATTTTTACTTTATTAAAAATGTTTCTTCAGTTTGTGACAAGACTGATAATCTCTTCCCTTCCTCTTCTGCCCCCTCACCCCCTCTTTCATTCATCTGATTATAATAATGACTAATTCTTTTCAATTAGTAACAGGCCATTTATACAGGGCTAGTCCCAAAACTGCACGTCCTTCACCAAATAGGAGCTGGGAACACCAGGATGATATGACAGGATGTTGTCAAGGAAAGTTCTGAAGGTCTTCTTATGACGTTTTTCTTCCCCAAAATCAAGTAAAATCAGTAATCTTCTCTTCCTAGAGCTCTAACGCCTAAGCAGCAGCAGGACATCATCAGGGCCTTTTCTTCCTGTAATTGCCTGAGGTCCTTTTTGAAAGGGGTTTCTCTCATCTTGTGGAGCCCTCCATCAGACGGAGAAATCTCAGCAAACCCCAGATTACTTCTCCCTCAAACCCTCCTTACACAACCACTCCGTATTTCCACAGAAAATCTAAGATTGAAGTACAGCCTCCACAGAGCTCAACGACTGTGCAGAACATTATCAATAAGGCTTTCAGAGACAACGACAGAAAGACCTGTCCTCACACAGTGCCTTTCCTATACAATTAAGTCAATTTAGCGTGAATTTGATCCCAAGCATATATCCAGCCATATTTACTTTGTGTTTAATGATACAGTGAAGTTCTTCAGACACACCTAGGCCTAACAGCAGGTTTTATGTAGCTAAGGCAGGGAGGTATATTCCTTCACTATGAATACATTAAGAAATCTACAAGCAAACACATTTTGCTCCAAGTAGTAGTCACTTTCTCTGAAACGAGGCAACTCCTGGCAGTGTATGAGATGATGGACCAGTCTACAACACTTTAAATACATATATGTTCTGTTTGGATATGCCTATGTTAATATCTTTATTACATTTCTATCCACTAAGTTAGGGACAAGATTTTCTGACTGCTGAAACTCTTGATACCAACAACTTACACTGGCTTTAGTTTTCACGTACTCCCTTGAAAATTTTAGATGCTAAGGTGTTTTCATACCAGAGAAGCTGCAGGGAAATGTTTGTCATAGAAGAGCAACATACAGTTGTAAAAGCTTTATTTAGATTCTCTCTCACACCTTCCCAGGAATGACTCCACCTAACAGCCTGAGATCAAATGCTCTCCAGTTACCAACTCATCTCTCACTGAAGTCTACCTTAGCAATTCAGTGTATTACACTTCCTATTCAAAAAGCAATTTTTATTGGACTAAGTAGTATATTCTGTTATAGATACAGAAACCCAACATTTTCTGGAGTAGGCAGACTGCGAAAAACAGCCTTAAATTGATTCCCAGTTTCTAATTTTACATCTGTTATGAGGTAAACATTATCAAGGGGAACATGCCTAAGGAATATACACTACAGTTATAGCTATATATGTGATATGACCTTACACTGTCCACTGCATGATTTAAATCAAAAGAATTTGGGTAAATAGACCTAACATGAAAAGCATACCGCATATTGTACTCTCCCGTGAGGACAAATTCCAATAATGGAGATGAATGTACAAGTTCTCCATAGTTTAGTTATGATGCTGTGAATAGGCACTTTTGGAATTGACTAGTGTGAGTTTTGATACACGTGAATCAATGGAATTGATAGAAGTGGAAACTTACAGAAATGATAAAACACGATGTCCCTCCTGCTCTGCTTTACGGTGCAAGTACACGTACAGCATGGCGCCACAGGCTTGACCTGCACATCCCTGCCATTCCACTCTCAGACCCTTCTGGATCGGAGACGAGCAGCTCTGCCAAACTTCACGGCACTCCTGTGACCTGAACTTTCCCTTTCCAAGAGTATGTAGGAGAAGGATGCCTAAATCCTCATGACTTGTAATCTAAGCTGGATTTGGATCCATCAAGCATTTCTGCAGGAGTCAGCTCCACTAATTTTTAAAGGGAGTGCACAGCGGCTGTTTTCAGGTCATTTTCTAAGGANTAGCTCCACTAATTTTTAAAGTGAGTGCACAGCGGCTGTTTTCAGGTCATTTTCTAAGGAAAACATGAATTATCTTTCACCAAAAATAAGAAAGAATTTAAAGATATTCAAATTGTTTATAAAA
>RSEF01000038.1:0-13613 GCA_003993805.1 Himantopus leucocephalus
TGGGATGGGATGGGGATGGGGATGGGGATGGGGATGGGATGGGGAGGGTTCCCGTTCCGTCCCAGGGGAGTCAGAGGGAGCAGGGGAGGGGTGCAGGGGGGCTCTGCCCGGTCGGGGAGGGGAGAAGGCAGAAAGGGGTGCCGGCACTTCAATGCAGGGAGGATTTAGGGCACACATTCCCCCAAGGGACACTCAGGGATGGCCCCGCAGCAGTGGCGGTGGGGTGCCAGCACAGCCCCGGTGCTCACCAGGTGCGCGGTGAGCGTCTCTTTGGTGGTGTCTGGGTGGCCCCACGCCGGCTTGGAGAAGAAGAGCTGCAGCTCCACCTGCTCCAGCCACTGCAGCAGCTCCGTGATCTCCAGTGTGATGTCCTGCACCTGGGTACGGCACAGGGGCTCAGCACCGCCCCGGCCAGCAGCAGCGCCGCAGTGGGCAGCCCCGGCACAGCCGTGCCCCATACCTGGCTGAGGTTGTTCTCCAGCTCCAGCTGTCGGCTCTCGGTCTCGCTCTGCACCAGGTCCCAGCGCTGGTTGAGCTGCTGCAGGCTGCGCTGGAGCCCCTCCACGCTCTCCCCGAGGCTGGAGAGCAGCAAGCCCTGCCCGGCCTCGTTGACGGACTGCACCGTGCGGGCGTGGGACATCACGTCGTTCCTCAGCACCTGGGGACGGGGCGCCGCCGTCACGGCCGGCACCCCCCAGCTACGCCGCGCAAAGCCCCCTGCTCCCGGGCCACCTTTGCTGCCCACACCAACGCTGCCTGGGGAGCACCGCGCCAGGGGAGGACGGCACCTGGGGATGCACCCTGGCCGTCATCCTCAGTGCGGCACAGGGTGGGTGCGAAGCACCAAATTTACCGCTTCGTGGTAGGGAGGTCGCCGGGACGGGGCACAGAGGGGGACGGGGCCATCCCTATGCACAGCCCCCCCGGCTATGGGGCCGGCCCGCACCTCGCCTGCGTCAGACACGGCACGAGCGTGCCTGGGCAAGGGGAAGCGGCGCTGGGCTGGCCGCGACCTCGGCTGCCTCCCGGCAGGTGTGGAGACAGCTCATTCCTTCCATGCTGTCACCGCAGGAGGGGACGTGTTCTCACGCCGCAGCCTGCCTGATCCAGCCACCATTGCCCCGGGGCTTGATGGCGGGGCTGGGCAGCACCCTGTGGCACCGCGGCACAGCAACCACGACAGGGACCGCCCTGGGTCCCCACAGCAAGCCTGTGCCATGTCCCCCCCGGGGGAGGTCCCCAGGAGGACGCCTGGCTGGGGGAGCAGCCTGGCACATGGCGCGCCGGCAGCCCCGTGCCGCTGCTGCCCTCACCTTGTGCTTGGCCAGCTCGATCTCGCAGCTCTGCAGGTCGAGGCGCAGCAGCGTCGGGCCCTGCAGCTGCTCGGCGGTGCGGCACAGCCACTGCAGCAGCTCCTCCAGCTGGTGCTGGAACTGCCCCAGGCCCAGCAGCGCCGCCTCCAGCTGGTGCTGCCCCGGCAAAGGCGAAACGGGGCACCCGTCAGGAGGGAGCAATGGCAGCCCTGCACACGCACGGCCCCACGCACCCACCCGGCACCGCGCACCCGGAATCCACCACGGCACCCCATGCACCCACAGCCCCCCACGCACCCGCATGGCCCCACGTACCCACCCGGCACCACGCACCCACCACCCACAGCCCCCATGCACCCACCCTGCCGTGGCTCTTGCCGTGTGCTGGTGGCCGATCCTGCCCCGGCACGTGCCGGGTGCCCTCCCTACCTGGCGGCTGACGATCTCCTCCTCCAGCCGGTCCCAGCGCTGGCGGAAGTCGCTGAGCGGGGCCGGGGGCTCCCCCTGTCCCGCGCCCCCCGGGCTGACCTGGTGCCGCAGGCTCTCCACGTCCACCTTGCACTGGTAGAGCTCCCTCTTGAACTCCTGTGGGGCAGCGATGAGACGGTGACCCCCAGTGCCTCGCACGGAGATGGGGGTCTGCTGGGCCACCAGGCACGGCACAGCACGGCACAGCACGGCACGAGATGGCACGGCACGGCACAGCATGGCATTGCATGGCAGGTCTGGGTCTGCTTTGGCACAGCACAGCACAGGATGGCATGGCACGGCGTGGCGTAGCTTGGCACGAGCGCCTGTGCCCAGAGCTCCTCCTCGTGGGGAGCGGGGAGCCCTGTCTGCTCGGAGCACCATGGTGGGGCCGGATTTGGCCACCGCAGGCAGGACTTGGCCGCCCAGCGCCCACCACGAGCGGGTGCCGTGGGGGCACCGGCACCGTCCAACGTGCCACCCTGTCGTGCCACTGCCACCCCGAGCACCCCACTCGACCCCCTGCCCGCCCCCAGGACTTGGGGCCCACCTTCAGCTCTGCCAGCTGCTGCTGCACCATGTCCAGGTCACCGCCGACGAGGAACTCCTCCGCGATGCGCAGCTCGGCCGTGTCCAGCCACTCGAACAGCCGCTGGGGACCGAGAGGGACCCCGGGGTCGGGGAGGGTGGGGGTCCCCACCCTGTCCCCGTCCCTGTCCCCATCCCTGTCCCCACGTGCCAGACACATCCACCCTGCCAGGCCAGCCGTGTCCCCGGGGGTCTGGCACACTCGCCCCCGCGCTCTGCAGCCCCATGGCCCGGAGCGGGGCTGGGACCCGCCGCGGTCCCCAGGGAGGGACGGAGCACAGGGCAGGAGGGTCCCCACCCTGTGGGGGGCGCCTGCCCGAGCGGACCCCCAGCTCCCCACCTGCATGGTGTCCTGGTAGGTGATGGCGGCCTGGAGCTGCTCCTCGAGGTGCGCGTACCGCTCCGTCCACACCTTGTTCAGGCTGTGCCAGGAGGAGTAGAGCTGCGGCCCGGCACAGGGGTCAGCGGCACTGCGCGGGGGACAGGGCCGCGAGGGTCCCTCCTGCGGGGACACCAGCCCGGGACGGCCACCGGCCCCCCACCCAGCCCGGCTCTGGGACGCGCAGGGGACGTGGGGTCTGGGGAGCATGACCGCCCCTTCCGCAGGGTCCAGCTGCGACACCCCGTCCCCGCGAGCGGCACCCTCACAGCCCAGGATCCCTGTGCCCTGCCGGACCCCCGCCCGCCAGCACTCACATCGTCCAGGCTCTTGGTGACGTCGGGCTTGTCGGGGTCCCCGCAGGAGGACATCAGCTCCACGCCGAGGCTGCCCAGCGTGTCCAGCTCACCCTGCAGCGCGTCGATCTCCTCCCGCAGCGCCTGCGGGACAGGATGGGGCTCGGTGCTGCCCGTGCCGCGGGGCTGCCCACCAAGCCCCTTGTCCCCGTCATACCTGCATGGTGCGGAGCCGCGCGCGGACGGCCTCGGGCTCTCCGCCGGCCTCCTCCAGCCCCAGCACCAGCTGCTGGGTGTCGCTCAGCGTCAGCGCCAGCTCCGAGAGGCCGTGCCAGAAGCGGTCGGCCAGGGCCAGCAGCTCCCGCAGCCGGCACTCCTGCTCCTGGCAGCGGCCCCGCAGCGCGCTCCACCGCGACAGCAGCTCCGCCGTCCGCTCCTGGATGCCTGTGGGGTGCGAGGGAGATGGGGTTCAGCCTGGGGACCCTCAGGGTGCTGCGAGGGACCCGGCACCCCTACGCAGCCCCGAAGAGGGACACAGCCCCGAAGAGGGACACAGCCCCGCCGCGACACCCTGGGCGTGGGGATGTGTCTGCCCCTCCGCGCCGGTACCTCGGGCGGCAGCATCGGAGTTGGCCGCCTGCATGCTGGCCAGCAGCTCGCCGCCCTGCACCTGGATGGTCTCCAGGGCCACCCCCAGCTTCTCCAGCTCGCCCAGCACCAGGCTGTTCTCCCGGATCTGCTCCCGAAGGTGTGCCGCGTCGCCGCGGACGGAGGGCTGGCCCTGCAGGCGGCTCTGCAGCTGCTCCAGGCACTCCAGCAGCAGGTCCATGCGCTCGCTCAGCTGCAGAAGGTGCGGGGACACCGTCCCGGTCACTCGAGGGGGAGCTCGGGGGATACACACCCCATCCGCCCGGTGCCGTGCCCGTACCTGGCTGTAGCGCGGCAGAGCATCCTCCAGCAGAGCCGCCGCCTGGCGCAGGCGCTCGCGGATGCGGCCGTACTGCTCCTCCGCCTCCCGCCAGCGCTGCTGGAACGGGGCGCCCTGCTCCGGGCTCAGCTCCACCAGCTGTGCCGAGACGCGCTGCAGCTTCCCCATCAGGGGCCGGTGCTCGGCGATGGCCTCCCGCAGGCACTGGGGGGCAGGGGAAAGGCCGTGGGGGCGCGCGGCGACAGGACAGGGTGCGCGCGGACGTGCCCCGGTGCTGCCGCTGGGCTGACCCCGCGCCCTCGCCGGAGCTCTGCTCACGGTGGACGCTGCCCACGTGCATCGGGTACCGCACTGGTGCCCCCTCCATCCACCGCTGCCTCTCCCCGCGGGGTGTCCCCACCTTCCCCCTGCCCTCACCTGCAGCAGCGCCTGCTGCTCCTTGAAGGCCTCGTAGCTGATGGCATTGGGGGAAAGCTGCACCCCGAGGCCCTGTGTCTCCTCCAGCCAGGGCGACAGCTCCTGGTGAGCCTCGGCGAACTGGGCCAGCAGGGACTGGGCGCGCTCCAGCTGGACGGCACAGGCTCCGCTGCGCAGGGAGAGCTGCTCCGTGTGCTCCCGCAGCATCTGCACCGAGGGCTGCGGACACGGGCGGATCAGCGCCAGCGCAGCAGGACACGGCCGTCCCCACCGGCGGCAGCGGCAGTGGTGGCGGCATCCCACTTGGCAGCCGCAGGCACGGCCCCGGAGCGGCCGCTCACCTGGAGGCGCAGGCGCAGGGGCTCGGGGCAGGAGCGGAGCAGCGGGTCCGCGATGGCGAGCAGGCGCTCCGCCAGCCCCCGGTGGTGCAGGATCTCAGCCGAGAGCAGCTGGAAGACAGAGCCGTGTGGGCGCCACGTCCTGCGGGCACGGCAGCACATCCGTGCCGCTTGGCGGGGGGGCGACGGTCAGTGCAGCGGCACGGGGGACAGGGAGCCCAGTGTCCCGGGGGACCTGTGGGCATCCCTTTGGGGTGGCGGGTACCACTGGGCGCAGACCCACCTTCTGGTCAGAGAGCTGCGAGCGCAGTGCCTGGGCGTCCAGCTGCACCCGGCCGATCTCCTCCAGCCGCTGGCCCAGGGCAGCCGAGCGGGCGAGCTGGGACCCCAGGACCTGCTCGAACTGCAGCAGAGAGGAGAGCCCTCAGGGAGGGCAGGGGCACCGGGGCGGCCTCTCCGGGACACAGACCCCGGCGCCTCTGCCGCTGGGCATCACGGGATGTGGCCCGTCCCCTCCAGCCGCGTCCCTCCGCAATGCTGCGGGGCCGGGGAGCGGTGAAGGGGGCAGAGAGGGTGATGGTCCCCCCCAGAGCCCCCCATCCCGCACCTTCTCCCTGTCGCTCGTGCTGACTGGGGGCTCCTGGCCGCCGTGCTGGCTGTCCCCGCAGCCCAGCTCCTTCTCCATGCGGCCCAGCCAAAGCGCCAGGTCCTCCTGGGCAGTGCCCAGGCGGGAGGAGGCCTCCAGGGTCTGCCCCAGGCGGTGCATGGTGTCGGCGCTGCTCTGGCCCACGATCAGGTACCGCATCCTCAGGGACTCCATCTTCTCCTGCGCCAACTGGGCCTCCTCCCCTGCGGCGGCACCGTGGACGGCGTCAGCGCTGCTGCACACGGTGACCCCAGTGCCGGGGACGTGCCACACCAACACCTTCCCTCCCTCGTGACAGTCGCTCCGTCCCAACCTTCCCCAGTGTCTGTCCCTCCTCTGCTCCTCCTGGACCAGGTTGTGGTCCCTCATCCCCGCTGGAGGAGAAATTCAGCTCCCCGGCCACCCCCTGCTGCCGGCACACCGCGTCCCACCGTGCCCTGATGCCCCGGGACCAGGGTCTCCCCCATCCCCTCTCCTCCCGACGGGATGTCGCCTGCCCCATGGCGCGATGCCGTCCGTGCTCCCACAGCCGCTGGCAGCCCGGCGGGGAGTGGAGCGGAGCCCCCCGAGGACACCCAGTGCCCGGCGGTCCCCTGGGTGCTGGCGCAGCCCAGCACTCTCGCTCGTTCCCTCCCACCTCCCACGGTCCCGACCCTCCAGCCCACCCCACAGACCTGTCACCATCTCCAGGACCCGCTGCCCGCGCTCCAGGGCACCGTCCAGCTCTGCCAGCCGCCCGCGGATCTCCTCGCACAGCGCCTGGGCGAGAGTCTCCCGTGGCAGTGGCCGCCACTGCCACCATGCTCCCCGTGTCCCCCGTCCCCACCGTCACCCCTGGCCCTCCCCATGGCCCCGCTCGCCACCCCACCGGCCCCGCCGTGCCCACTCCCCCTGCCTGCCCGCGCCGGAGCCCACCCAGTGCCCAGCCCAGCCCTGACCTGGGTTTGCCGGTGGGCGTCCTGCACGCGGCCAACGCAGCCGTTGGCGTGCCAGAGCTGGGCCAGCTGCCGCTCTGTGGCACCGAGCCACTCTTGGAAGGAGTCCACGGCCTCCTGGAAGCCCTGTGCCGCCGGCAGGATCCGCTCCAGGTGGCTGTACCTGTGCCGGGAAGGCTGGGTGAGCCGGTGAAGGGCCGGCTCTCGTCCCGGTGCTCCGCAACATCGCGCCGGAGCAGCCACAGAGCCAGAGACCCCGGGGCCAGGAAGGAGGGGAGACGTGGCGAGAGCCTGTCCCAAAGCAGAGCCCTCGCCCACCACTCTGCACCGTGCCCGCCGGAACCGCTCCGGACCCACACCCTCGTGTGCCGGCGGCGGGGAGGGCTGGGCATCGTGGCGAGGTGATGGCGCATTCGTGGCCCAAAGCAGAGCTCCACGAGGCTGCAGGGACCAACCCTGCACCGCAGGCGGCTGCAGGCAGTGGGGTCTGCACGGCACGGCGCAGCCCCAGCATGGGGTATGGGGACGGTGTCTCTGCCAGGGCAGCCCCGGCACGAGCGGGGCAGAGCATGCCGGGACGGTGGGGGGGGTCGCGACACTGCAGCCGCTGCCGGGAGAGTCTGCGGAGGGGGACGGAGCTGCCGGCCCCGCTGGCCACCGTCTCGGCCCAACCCACCTGGCTTCAGCCTCCTGCATCAGCTTGCCCCACCTCTCCCCGAGGCCGGAGAGGCTGTTGCTCCCCTCGGGCGCTGCCATCGTGCCGGAGCCGAGCACCGGTGGCACAGGTCTGTCCTGCAGGACCAGCTCCACCCGCGGCCTCCGCTCCTCCAGCAGCCGCTTCAGGAGCTGCAAGGCAGTGGGGCACGGCACTGTGCTGGGGACTCCCGCACCGCCTCGGCACAGCCCAGTGCCGCGGGCAGAGTCGGCAGCCCCGGTACGGCCGCTCTGCTCTGAGCCCCTAATCCCCGGCGGGCGATCGGCGTGGGTGGGACGCGCCAGCCCAGATCTGCTGACCTTCTGCTCCTCCAGCTGCGCCGTCGCCACCTTCACCTCCGCCGAGGGCGGCTTCTGGTTGCTCACCAGCTCCTCCATGTCGGCCACCCAGGCCAGCAGGCTCTCCGGTGTGTCCTGGCCTCGCTCCGCGCCTGCCGCTGCCTCCTCCGGCACGGGGACAGCCCACGGGGACACCTGCGGAGAGAGGTGGCTGAGCTGCCCGGGTGGGCAGGGGGGCAGCCATGGGGCAGCCGTGGGGTGCGCCCCTCCGCATTGTGCCCTCTGTGGGAGGCGACGCCGGGGACGGAGGGACCCGGCCATGCCCCGGTTCTCCCTTCTCCCCCCTGTCCCCCGCTCGCCCCATTGGCACGGCTGTGCCGGGACGGGCTGTGCGCCGAACGACGCTCCTCCTCGGGGCTGAAGGAACCGGGCGCTGCCGGCGCGGCTCCCCAAGGCAGGGGCTGCGCGCCCCGCGCCACGCGGACCCCTCTGGACCCCAGCACCCGCAGGGCTGCGTGGGGCACAGACGGCAGTGGTGCAGGAGGGTGGTGGGAGCACACGGCCCCGCGCCAGCCCCAGCCAAGGGAGACTCGCTTGCGGGGATGACCGTGACGGCAGAGCAGCGCCGCCGGGGCCGGCACAGCATTTTCCGCAGCGAGGGTCCCTGCCCGGCAGTCACCTCTGCGGTGTCCGTGTGTCCAGTGCGGCCGCCGGCCGCGAGCTCCCCCGCACACTCCGTCAGCACCGTGACCGTCCGTGTGACCAGGGGCTCGCCGCCCTTTTCGCCGGCCGGGTACTCCGTCACCTCCACGATCTCCGTCACGATGGTCTCGGTCACCTCCGTCACCTCCGTCACCTCCCGGGTAGTGACGGGTTTCCAGGACCAGGCACTGCGGGGGGCGCCGGCCCGGGGGGGGGTCCAGGCTGCGCCCCCCGCCTGCCCCTTCAGCGGGACGCAGGCCGCGCTCCCGTTCTGCACCGCCACCTCCGACTGGCTGCGCTTCAGCACGGGGCTGCCTGCACGGCTCCGGACCGCACCAGGCACCGGGCTCCAGCCGTTCTCCACCGGCGGCTTCTCTGGCAGCCCCGGCCAGGCCTCGGCGATGCTCCTGCCGGGCGGCTGCCCCGCGTCCAGCCCCAGGTCCCGGAGCTGTGGCTCCCGGAGGAGCTCCTCCGACCGCCGGCTCTTCTCGCCCAGGCAGCTGGGCCGGCTCACCGAGTTCCCCATGGCACAGGCACGGGCGCCGGGCCCCCGCCTCAAATCCCGGCCTGAAACAAGCCAGGAGGACGCGCGTTACCGCAGCCACCGGCGGGGCTGCACGGCACCGGGACCCCGTCCTGCGCCCGGGGACACCTTCTCTCGTTCCCACCTGCGCCTCTGCCCGGGGCGGCTGCCGGTGCGGCCCAAATTCCTTCGCGGGGTTTGTGGGGGGGTCAGCGGGACGCTAAGAGCAGGGACCCTGGGGACCCGGGGGACAAGGTATGGCGGTCACCCGGGGCCACGCAGAGGGAGGGGACCCCGAGGGACGGGTGGCGGTGTCACCCCTGGGCTGGCAGTGCGTGGGGCGCGCATCCCGGGCACGGCATGCGCGCGTCTGGTTCGCAGGCATGTCACTGGAGGGTATCGGCGGCGGCGCGGGGCGCGCGGCAGACGGGCAGATGCTCCCGCCCGGCATCGCTTTGTGCCGTCAGATTAACGCAGGGGCAGCGGCGACGGGAGAAAAGGGCCATCTGTCTGCGGGGCTGACAAAGGGGACCTGCCGGGGGGAGCGGGGCCGGGGGCCATCGGCCGGGCTGCATCCCCACCCTGCCGCAGCCATAAATCCCCCGCGCCGCCCCGTAGGACCCTCCCACGCCACAGCCCCGCCACAGCCCCACCGCAGCCGCAGCGCCGCCTGCGCCCGGAGCCCCCCGGCTCTGTTCACCCCACACACACCCGTGTGCACGCGCACACGTGTGCACACACACTCAGACATCACACTTAACGCCGCTCTGCTCCGCCGCCGTGCACCGCGCAACAGGCAGAGGCCCGCACGGCACCGCACACCTGCATCAACAGTGCGACATGCCGCACACACGCACCGTCGGCCGCCTGCACCCGCAGCGGGAGCGTGCAGGGACCAGCCTGCTCCATGCGGGGGGACATGTGTCCCGCAGCACCCCGGGGTGGCCGGAGCGCCTCCCAGACCCCACACGCACGCCGTGGCACGCTGTGGCACACGCCGCGGGCACAGTCCTCGTGCAGGGTCTCTGCACACACTCACGGGCGGCCGCAGCGGGGCCCTGACACGCTTGCACGTGGGGGGGGGGGTGTCACACAGCCCCGCGCGCAGCATCGCTCGGGCCCAGCCGTGTCCCCCACACTCGACCTGCGTGGACGGGCTGCCACGGGTGGGGGGGGATTCGGGGAGACCCCACAGCGGCACCGCGCACTGCCGGGGCACCACCGGCCTCTCCCCCACGGGCTGCGGGGACACGGATGGGGACACCGAAAGGGACACGGAGGGGGACAGGGAAGCGGACACGGAGGGGGACAGGGAAGGGACAGGGAAGGGACAGGGAAGGGGACAGGCAGCGGCAGGGGTGCCGTGCCCGCATCTCTTCCCGCATGCCCCCCTGCCCCGGGACCCCGCCACCCCCCGCGCCCCCCGCGCAGTGCCCACGGACACGCACGGACACGGACACGCACGGACACCGACACGCACGGACACGGACACGGCCACGGCCACGCAGCGGAGCCGCCGCCGCACTCACCCCTCGGCGGCGCCGGGCGTCCATGGGGCCGGGGGGGCCGCGCCGGGGGGGCTCCGCCGCCCCCGTTACCGCCGCCGCGCACGGCCCGTCCCGGCCCCGCCGCCGCCTTTGTGCGCTGCGCGGGGCGGGGGGACGGACGGGCGGACGGACGGACGGACGGACGGGCGCGGGGAGGGGGGGGGCGCACACGGGGCGGCGGCCCCGGCGGCTCTCGGCGCGGCTGTGCGGGGCTGACCCCGCCGCCCCCCCCGGTACGATCCGTCCGCCCCCGTTAACCCTTCGGCCGCCGAACGGCGCCGTTACCGGGGAAACCCCCCGGGACTCGCAGCCATCCCGGGCGGGGGGAGGGGAGCAGCGCCGGTACCACCCACCGCCCCCCGCGGGGCCCCCGGGGAGGGGGGGGGCAGCCCCGGTGCCCCCCGAACCGCCACCGCCACCGGCACCGCCACCGGCACCACACCGGCACCCACCGCACCCCACAGCCCCACGGACCCCACAGCCCCACGGACCCTCGCCATCATGGCCCCACGGCACAGCCCCACGGACCCTCAGCCCCGCGGCACAGCCCCACAGACCCACGGCACAGCCCCACAGCGGCAGAGCCCCTCCGGGGTGCACTGACCCCCCACCCTGGCTGGTCCCCCCGGCTCACGGCGTTGGTGCCGCGCTCCCCGGCTGCTCATGGGTGCCCTCGGCCGGGCTCGGGGCAGCGGGGCAGGGACGGGGGGCAGGGGGCGAAGCCCACCGCCCGCTGCGCTCGGCGAGCCGGGGTCACCAGGCCCGGGGCTGCGGGACCCCCCTCCACCTCTGCCCCGGCCGCGGGGCGGGGGGCTGGGGGTGCCGGGGCGGGGGTCTGCTCCGGCCTGGGGTGCACGTGGCGCAAACCCCATCCTGAGCCTGCCATGACCCAGCCCCGGCACAGCGGCCCCACGGCCGGCGAGGGGCCCTGCGGGACGCGGGTCCTGCCCCACACAAAGGAGCGGGTGCCCCTCGCCGGGGCGGCTGCGGGGAGCGTCGCGGCCGCTGATGGATGGGGCTCCCTCGGGAGCTCCTGAAAGCGCGGGGGCCGGGGGCTTTGTCTGCCGCGCTGCCGGAGAGGCTGCAGGGAATTAGCATATCTCCTGCGGCACCGCATCATCTTCCCCGCTCGGCTCTGGCGCCTTCCCGCTGCCGCCAGCGAGGAGCTCGGCGCCCGGCACTGGCTGCGTGGTGGGTGCCCTGCCGAGGCGCCGGCTCCCCGGGTGCTCTGGGCATCCCCAGCAGACGGGACATGGGCCCGGCTGACGGTGCTGAGCTGGGAGCTCCCGGTTGCCTCTGTGCCCGGGGAGACGCTGCCCCACTGAGCACCATGAAGAGGGGCTAGACTGGGGGGCTGCTCCGCTTGCCGGCCACCCCGAGCCCACCACCACCTCCCACCTTCCTCCCTGCTGCCCCACGGGGGGCACGCACGAGCCTTGGGACCCCCGGGCTCAGCCGCCGCGCTGGCGAGGCGGCACACCGGGCAGCCCACGGCACCCGGCTGGGCCCCGCGTGGGGCAAGGGGCAACGAGACGGCTCCTTTGGCAGAGCCACCTTCTGCCGCCCATCCCACGCGTCCGCCGGCAGCTCGCCCGGCACGCTCCGCAGCCCCAGGTACCGGGCCGGGGGTGGCGCGGGCGCCCCGGGCAGAGGGAACCCCGCGCGGGGCACCGGGCGAGAGCGGTCGGCTGGAATCCGCAGCCTCAGATCCCGGGAGCCGGGTGGGTTTCGCCTCGGCCTCGGCTTTGTCTGCGCCGGGGCCGGGATGAATGGCCCTTTCAGTTTGTGCCGTCATGTGTGCGGCGGGAGCCCGTGTGCTGGCCAGGCCGCGAACAAAAGGAGCCGGCGAGGCACCGTTCGCGGGGCGGCGAGGAGGGGCCGGCGGGCAGCCCCCACCGTGGGTGCTCCGCTGCCGCTCCGTGCCGGCGGTGTGGCGGGAGCCGCCTCCAGTGCCGAGCACAGGCGGGGGGAAGGACGGGTGAGCGCTCGCCCCGCTCCAGGCAGTGGGGGCGGCGAGCAGGGGGGCACGCGAGGTCCAGGCAGCGGGGACACCACGGCACATGCCCGAGCAGGGGGACACCCCTCTGGTGGCTGCGCACCCCGTGCCCCGGCAGCGGCGCCGTGGGACATGGCTGAGCCCAGAGCAGACAGCGGCCCTGCCACCAGTGGGGCTCCCTGGCAGCGCCACCACAAGTACCGGCAGGGCCGTGGGTGCAGCGGGCTCCGAGCCCACAGCAGCCGGTGGTGGCATCACCAGGGGACAGGGGCCACGGCCCGGGCGAGCACTGTCAGGCTGGGGAGTGGGAACCAGGAATGTGGCACCCTGCCTGGCTCGCGGGCGTCACCGGCAGGTTTGCCATGCGGTGCCGAAGGGTGTCCCAGCTGGCCGTGGCCAGGCGCCATCCGCCCTTATGGGGGCCAAGACCTCACCAGCCTTGGTGGAGCCGTGGGCCGGGTCCTGCCTGGCTCTGCGCGGTTCTGCCGGCTGCCGTGCACCCGGGGCCAGCCCGTTACCTGCTGGGCAGAGCCGGGCTCCGGCAGGACGGGCAGCCTCTTCTCCACGGCATCCAGCCAGTGCCGCAGTGCCAGCAACTGCTCCTGCACCTCCGGCATCCACGCCGTCCGCTTGCCCTGCTGCCGCGTGCTGGGGAGAGAGTGGGGAGACGCGGGGCTGCGGGGCAGCACGGCCACTGCCACCCTGCCCGGACCCCTGCCCAGCACCCCCTCGGCTGCCGCGGCGCAGGAGAGGGATGAGACAGTGCCCGGGGCTGCCAGCACCTCGCTGCCGCAGCACCTGCGCTGTGCCGGGGCAAGGATGGCTCTACGAGACTGGGGACCGGGGGACCGGGGACAGGGGGACCCCAAAGGTGCCCCCACCCGAGAGCACCCGTCGCACCCAGCTGGCCAGCGGGGACGCGGGGGCAGGCAGCTCTGGGGACACTGCAGACACCCCTCATGCGTCCCCGCATCCCCTGAGCCGTCCCTGGGCTGCCGCCCTTGGACGGGTTTGCTGCCGGCACCTCTTCCTGCATCGGTGCCGCTGGCAAGATAAACCCATTGCCATCCCCGTGGCCACCGGCTGCCCACACCGGCACCCAGCGCTTGCGGCTGCGCCTGGCCCCGTCCCTGCTGGCCGTGGGGGACGTTCCCTGCCCGGCAGCTGTCCCCGGCCCCGGCGCAGTGTGGGATTCGCTGCAGCTCCCCTCACTGCAGCGCAGGTGACCACGCACGCGCATGCAGACCCGGTGGTGCCCGTTACCTCTCCGTCTCCTCCCTGTCCGGCGACAACCCCTCCACGCTCGTTCCGGGGAGACCAGCGTCATCTACAGCACCGCACTTCTGGAAGGAGAGCAGAGGGACAGTGGGGACGGGGGACAGGAGCTGGCAGAGGGGCAGATGAGGGTCTGCCACCCCCCCGGGGCAGCAGTGCAGACGTCTGGGGGTGTCGCTGTGTCCCCCCAGGGACAGCCTGGCTCACAGAAGGGCCACACATCACAGAGTCACCCAATGGTTTGGGTTGAAGGGACCTTCAACAGCCAT